>JAPKID020005198.1:0-11258 GCA_026931265.2 Tropidonophis doriae | reverse complement strand
ATACCCCCCCCCCCCCCATCAAATCCCCGCCGCCCCGAGTCCCTTGTGGAGATGGGAGCAGGATATAAGTTTAAATAAATAAATAAAATAAAATAAATATCAGCCTTCCTCAAACTGGTATCCTCCACATCTGTTGAATTGCCTGACAGATGGTAGGGGGCTGAGGTGTGACTGGAATTGGTTCCACACAGCTGGGAGGTGACAAATGGGGATAGATATATTTAGGCTGAATGGGAATTCAGAAACCATCTGATCCATAACACAGAAGTGAGTTGTAAACCGGCATTTTACCAAAGAAGCAGGGTCAAACTGGGAGATGACATGATGCAAAAAGACAGCCAGGTGAGCGGGACGTGATTTCAGTAGCTCTATATTCTGGAAACAGCTACACTGCCCGTTGATCTGTAGAGAAAGCATGGACATTTTCAGAATGAGCACTCCAAGCACTCACGTTTCCTCCATCATAAACTCAACATAAAAACCCCATCCTAATGTGTATCTTTAATATTTTTAAATTACAAACCCCTTTCTCTCAGACTCCCTTATGAATCTCCAGAGAACCAAAAGCATAGGTAATGAGGAAGAAGTTGGTAGATGCTGCCGCCAAAATTCAAACCAGATAGGACAGTTTAGGTCAGTGTTTCTCAACCTTGGCGACTTTAACTCCCAGAATCCCCCAGCCAGCACAAAGTATATACTTATACATTGTAATCAGTGTAAATTACTAAGATTACAAATGAGTATACAAAACTGCTTTCACAAACCCTTTAGGAAATTGAAGTTGTTACTGGAAAATAGCAGTCTATCTTTCAACAAACGTCAAAATTTCCTTAAAATGAATCCTCTATCCAGATTTTGAAGTGGGTTGGCGATGGTGGTAGTAAGATCAGATAAATTAAGCTGAAGAAAGTAATCACATGACAGCTTTGCAGTTATGGCTGGCTGGCTAAGATCCTACCTGTTCTTGTTCACCATCAAAGTCATCATCTTCTGCTCCTATGATTGGAGGTGCCACACGAGAGGAAGGGCTTCCAAGGCTGGATGGAGAATCCTGGCATTGTCAGAGAAAAGAAATCAGTGTTGTTTCTATTTCAGTATGTGTGAATATGACAAGGGCGTTTCCCCCTGACTGTTCTCTACACTAGAACAATGATTTTTTTAAAAAGAAATCTTAGGGGAGAATGTTTTTTTGTGGATATACATTATATTTCTTGGTTCCAGTACACTGTATATATTGTGAGCACCTATATAAATTAATCTAATCAAATAAAAATGAAGTCTTCTATCAAAACTGCTATTGTTCATTAAACCAAATGACGCAACCAGCGACTGAAAGTGAAGATAGCTTTTGTTAAACAGCTGCACAGCCTGCCCTTAAACCAAATATTTGAGCCACTACAGAAGCTGGTACTTTCACTGAAGTACTGTTATATGGAGGAGTGTAGAGTGTAGAAAGGGTGGGGGGGAGGCAGCGTGGAATTTGAGGGAGGGAGGAGGCAAAGAAAACACTGGGGGCCTACATCCTCTCCAGCTGGATTGCTCCCTCCCTACCATGGAGCCATTAACCCAAACTGCCCTGTAAGGAAGAAAAAAAGTCAGATGTCAGGTCCTGTTTTAATGGAGCTGGCTGCTTTGTTGTGTTTGCAGTGTGTGATTCTTGCTGAATCTGTTAGACGCTTATAAACATTGTCATCTGATTTTGAGGACTTTGGAAAACAGGATACACATCTGCTAACTAAATTAAAAGCTGGTATGTGGAACACCACCATGCCAGTCCAGTAATAAACCCTCCCCAACAAAATACAGAACCATGGGAAAAACAAACTTCCTTTGCTTAAGAGAAACACATATTCTGCCACTTGATTTGGTGAACAGACGTGATGGGCTTTTAGAAGGGGCAAACTTGAGCTAAAAGGCCTGTTCCATGAATGTTTTCAGTACAGAATTGCATGGCGTGTTTCTATTACAACCGATGCTTCTTGACATAATACGGTTGAGGTCAGTATCTGCATGTCTTTGAAGCCTTCAGAATTGTCGGTTCTCTTTCCTCAGAGGAAAGACATACATACATTCGCTTCCTTAATGTCAAGGCAGAACTAGTCAAGCATGGCTACTGCCTTCACCTCTTCAGGTCAAGGGCACTCCAGAGAAAATAAACTAGAACAGGGGTGTCCAACCTTGGCAACTTTTAAGACTTGTGGACTTCAACTCCCAGAATACCCCAGCCAGCTGTGCTGTCAAGACTGGACACCCCTGTATTAGATCCCACAAACTTTGTGCATTGTTATAAAAATGCCTGCCTACCAAGTTAGGAACTCAAATCACAGCTATAATGAAATAGTTGCTTGTTAAGTGTACATACAGACTAAGAGCATTATTATATCTGTCACATACACTTAAAATTAACAGACTGGGAGACCCTCTATAGCAGTGATGGCGAAACCTTTTAGCACCGAGTGCCCAAAATGGAATGCGTGTGCATGTGCATGCCGGCCAGCTGGTTTTCAGGTTTCCGGCATGCGTGCTGGGCAGCTGGTCTTCACATGTGCCAGAGTACTGGAAACCTGAAGACCAGCTGGCTAGCACATGTATGCCTATTGTTTGACCATTTTCAGGCAGGTTTTGGGGCCATTTTCAGGCAGTTTGCCGGCACTCCCACACCTGCAAAGACCAGAAACCAGAAGAGCAGCTGGCAGTGACACACGTGCCCACAGAGAGGGCTCTGCATGCCACCTCTGGCACGCATGCCATAGGTTCGCCATCACGGCTCTAAAGGGTAAGAGGCAGACATCTCTCTCAGCTTTGCCACCAGAGACAGAAGTGCTGGAAACAAAACCTGAAAATGCCTGCAGATAAGCAAATGTCACAGAGCCATTTTCCATAAACTGTAATGAGAAAGTTGTTCTGCCAACTACAAAATCTTAACAGATAGAAGTATTTGATCAAGAAGAAACAAGCGATGTGGATTTCTGTAATCTCTGAGCAGTCTAAATTTATAAAAACCTCATTAAAATTTGAGCATGCACCTACAGGCCAAAAATCCAGTGGCAACTCAAGAAGAGAAAGAGGAAGGAAGAGCACAAAGTTTGTCCATGGCTAGTGTGGAAATTTCTATCCGAATATTCATGGTACTCTTACTGTTTCATGAGTCTCGGTCTTCTCTGGGCTGTCATCCAGATAGCTCTGCTCTTTCAAGACACTGCAAGGACTCTTCTGAGAAGAAGAAGAAGTCAAAGAATGCTCAGTGTTTGCTATGTTAAAAAGCAGGACCCAACAAAAAGTCCTATCACATCCAGCAGCTATAATTTAAAGAGGATGTAGGAGACTAATTTAAAAAAAAACAGATTTCTGATACATATTGTTAGATGCCTTCATTTAACTTTGCTTTTGCATGTTCCATTGTATACATGCCATATGTTGATAATTCTAATTTCAATGTCTTCTCTGGTTGTTTTTAATTCTGTACGAGGCATTAAAACATAGCAAATTCTAATAATATTCCAGTTCCTTTTGAAACACAATCTCAAATCAGACTCCATAAGGTTCAATGTTTCCTTAACGGAATAAAAATAACAAATTTCCAAAACCAGCTCACAAAATACCAGGAATCGTATTTTCTTTTGCCACAGTGGACTCAAGATCTCCAGTCAGATTCTGCCAGGTGAATGTTGTCCAATTTGACGCTATCAGTAAGTACCACAATGCCGATTTTAATTTTCACAGTGGCAATAAACAGTTTTGGTTCACAAGAATTTTTACCCCACAACAGAACCACTGCAATGCATTGGTGGGGCCAGTTGAAAGACCACACTAAGTTCACCAGTCAATTGTAATGACAGGAAGCACACACACACACACACACACACACACACACACACACACAAAGAGCAGGAATTTAACCAATGTGAACTTATGTCATATTCATTCCACAGTTCATATTTTGGAGAGGTCATAAGTTCTTGTGTCTCAAAGCTTCAGAGAACTAACACGAGATTTCACTTGTGCACAGAGTCTGACTGCCACACTTTACTCTAGTCAGTTACCTCCAAATTTGCAGGACCGGGTCAACAGCTTTTGAGCCATCCCCTGAACCCAGGTCAAATGTTTGCCTCATTCCAGCCAGAAGGAATGTCCCAAGATAGGAAAATAAGCTAGATTTGTTTATTCAGATCCTTTTATGAGGTTACAATTTTCAGAAGTTTTCTAGAAATATTACCAGTGCATTACAAAAATCCCTTGATAGAGGATGAATGGGGCAAAGCAAAACCCAATTTTCAATCCCCCAAAAACACTTTCTCACAGACTATAAATCCAGGTTTTTCTGAACTACTTCTAGCTATGTTGGCTGCTAATAATTAAATCTGGAGATACACAATTGCCAAATGTTTTTTTTCTTAATGTAACAACTGAGAAGGAGAAGGAGGAGGGTGAGGAGAATAAAATGTCACAAATATAGGGTTGCTGTTGTGAGGACAAACAGGAAATTCCAGCTCAATCAGGAAGCTGTTTTGCTACCTGTAAACATTTCTGCCTTCTTACTGTTAGGGTAGAGAATGTAACAAAATAAACAAACACAACAGCATTCTGCATACACAGATAGTCCCCAACCAGTCGTTTAGCACTTGTTCCAACAAAAAAGTAACCTACAACTTCCCACTTAACAATTGTTACAATATTCCCATGTCACGTGATCAGAATTTGGATTCTTGGCAGCCAGCATGTATTTGCAATGAGTAGAGCACCCCAGGGTCACGTGACTGCCATTTGCGATCTTCCCAGCTGGCTTCTGACAAGGGGAAGCCGGGATTCATTTAATGACTGCAGGATTCCCCTAACTGCAATTATCTGCTTAATAACATGACAAAGAAGGTTGTAAAACTAGGTGTGACTCATTTAATAACAGCCTTGTTTAGCAATGGGAACTCTGGTCCCAATTGTCATGTTAAGTGGAGGATTACCTGTGCTAGAATCTCCCTCCTTGTGGCTGAGGAGAGATACACAGCTTTGCCACATCTCACTAATAAAACAGCATCCCCCCCCCCCAGTCAAGAGCTCACCTCTGCTGTGTCATTCACCTGGGGGCCATCACCAAAATGATAATCTCCTTTGTTTGGCCCATCCCCCCTCTCAGCTTCCACCTCAGTGATCTGCAAAGATTCGGATATAGATTTGGAAGACAAGACAACATCCTGAAAAAGGACAAAAAGGAGGTTAAGAAACAGCAGACACCTTCATAAAACATTTAAACAGGCCGCTTGCAGGTGACCGTGTAAGGTATCTGGCAGGGCCACCTGCTTAGAGAACAATTTAATTATTTGTAAACAAGCAAGAAAAACAAATAATAACCCCTCAGCTTCTTCATAATTTAAGGGATGCACCAGAAGATAAAAGCTGAGACATCCTTGCCTGCAACTATAGTATAAATACCCTGCAACCAGACTCTCTTAGCAAAGTAACAAGTGTGTAATTTGTTATCACAAAGCTTTAATTTCTGCATGTAATACTCTCCCTATCAAAACCAGTTTCTATGAGCTAAATTAGAAGTCAGTGCTGGCATTTGTTTGCGCATCCTTCGATCTGCTATCTCTGGAAGACTGAATGGGCTTGTGCGAATTGCTTGCAAGCCGTGGATGGGAACAGTTCGCCTTCACCCAGCATTCCCAGCTAAGGCAGCTCAGATCCAGACCCTAAAAGCCTTCTGATTCCTCTTACCTGAGCTGAGCCTGTTGCTTTGGACAACTGCTCCTGCAGTTGAGGAATGTGCTTCTTGGCTTCCTGGATCTCTTTGAGCAGCCGGGGAGCTGGAGCGCGGTTGTAGTCTTCCTGCAGGAACTGAAAGGGTTCGAGGATAAGAGGAATCGCCTCTCATCATGGTTCCCTGGTTCATGGTTTTGAAGACCAGGTTGGATCAGTTACTGGCTCAAGCAAGGAAGTCCTAGGAAAGCCCTATTAGCTTTCGCACAATGCCTGGGCCATTGTATGAAATTAGAACTCAGCCTCCCAAGAAGTACTGATGAAATGCTATCACAGATTTAATCTAAGCCTGGATTGGAGATGGGTTTCTAAATGGGGCTGATTTCAACTATGTTAGGTCATTGCCTCCCCAATCTTGGCTTAAAGGGAACAACCATTCTATCAATTGAACAAGGAATTTCACAAAGTCATTCCACCTCCCAAACTTTTCTGGTTTCTTACCAGCAGCGTTTTCTATTTTGCCATCAGAATGCAGAATATTACATTAGGTTAAATGGCCAACACAGACTTTTTCTTAAATTTCCTTTTTGGTACCTGCAGTCGTTCCTGTTCTTTCTGTAGCATCTTCCTCAAAATCTCTACTTTCTGGTTGTGAACAATGTTGTTTTCCTCCTAAAAAGAAAAAAATGGCCAGTTCTCATTTACAAGCAGTCTGCCTCAACTCGAACAGATTTCCCACAACATACAAGTCTAACAACCTTGTTAAGCAAAACCACAACAAACCTTAACTAAGTTTTAATCAGATTCAGCTATTATTTCTATTTCATTCCCATGTGTTCCTCTCTCTCCTACTGCAACAGAAAATCATATGTGTGTGTGGATGCATGGATGGATAGATGGATGAATATTTATCTGTCTATCTATCCAGAGCAGCAGATCAGAACAATTGCAAATACCCTCTCTATTGCTATCTTAGTTCCACCTTCTCTTCACACTTTCACATAAATGATTTCGCTGTGATACATAAAATAGTCGACAGAGTGATGAGTTCCAGAATGGGTAACTTAATCAAAGTAGGACAAAGAATCTTTTCCAGTCGTATATCTAATCAAAATCAATGAATATCTTACCCCCATCAGCACCGGACTGGTAATTCTCTCCGTGTTCCCGTAGGATCCGGGGGAATGAGGTGATGTCATGATGGGAGACATATGCCCAAAGGCAGCTGCTGAGTCCACCTCAGAATCAGCCAGTGGAATCTGGGGCGACCCAGGTGGGCGCCCCTGCACAGTGAGTGCTACATAGGAACCCGCTGCAGACAGAAGATGAAAATGCCATTATTTGGGAAACGAGGGACAAGGAAGATTGGGTTTATACTTCCTGTTTGTTTCAAAATAAAAGAACGAGGTTCACAGAAGGGTTACTACGGCTTGACATCAAGGGCAACATACAAAGGCACGTTTTGTTCCATCTTCCACAAGGAAGCAGACTTGTATAGGTATTTGAGAAAAGGCAAATAGTTGTTTTGCATAAGTGGATTAATTCAGTACAATCACTGAGATGTGTCAGTGATCCCAATCAGCCTGCCTGATCATAAATTCAATTACATCGAATTTATTCAGCTCGTTTATAGTCGTGGTACTGAACCGATACCCACAGTTTCAATCATGGGGGCAAAAAGGGGGTTGCTTTGAATCAATCTGTTGTTATTTAAACTTCATCTTCTTTAGTAGAAACTGAAGAAGAAGGATACTAACACTTCTGGAAGGAAGTAGAATGGAGCAGACAGGAACAATGAATCAGAACAGCGCCAGAATAGCAAAGACTCAGTAAAGACAGCAACTTGGTCAATTGCGGATGACCGAAACGACGAAAATAGTAAGTGGGATAACACAGTACAAAAGTGGAAGTCAACTGTCAATCAAAATACATTTAACAGGCTTGAGGGTTTCTTGAAAATGTTTTTCCAAAACTAAAACAAAAACTTTAGTTTTTCAAATATGGGATATTTCAATACCGTTTTTAAATCAAATTCTTGGAAATATCATGACAGTTTGACTTTCGTTACCTCTTCCTGAAATCTTTTAAAAGAATATACACAGTGTAGCGTAGCATAGCGTAGTTTAACATAAAGCAGCTTGAAAAGCATTTACTTACACTTTATCAGCTTAACCACCTCCAAATGGTTGGAATGTGTTACCAGAGTTCCATTCACCTACCGAAAGATAACAAATGGACTTATTTTGATTTTCAGCTTGGGTTACAATGACTGAACTCCTAATCTAAAGAGCTAAACTGATTTAATGTCCACCATGCTCTTTATTAGGAAATCTGTCCCAATATCATGGTGAACAAAAGCATCGTCCATGACTCAACCACCTCTTTTAAAAAGCAAAATCAGTATACAGAGCCTATATCTGTAAAACAACACAGTACTGGGCACAGTGCTCTGCAGCCAAATTTTAGGGATTCTGAGGGATAATTAAGAAAAAAAATCAACTGCAAAGCTATAAGCAGAAATGGCTTCCATGTATATGTCATTCAGGTTTTAAGGCCTAGAGCTGTGATGGCGAACCTATGGCACGTGTGCCAGAAGTGGCACACAGAGCCATCTCTCCGGACACGTCAGCCATCGCCCATTGCTCTTCCAGGTTTACTTGGTCTTTAAATGTACAGGAGTGCCGGAAACCGGAAGAGCAGCTCCTTGGCGCCAGCTGGTCTTCACGCGCACATGTGCAGGAGAAACCAGAAGACCAGGTGACTGGCGTGCATGCACATGCCAGAAACCAGAAGCTCTGTTTCCTGCCACGCACATGCGTGCCGGTAAACTGCTTTTCTGGTTTCCAGTGCTCCTGCATGTGTGCACGCACGCTCCCATTTCGGCACTCAGTGCGGAAAAGATTCACCAACACTAGCCTAGGGCATGAAGTTGGAACCAAGTGCCATTTATATCAGCTTACAAAGCAAAATTATTTTAAAGAGCAGCTGGAAACAGGCACTTATTGTTCACAGTAAAGCACTAACCTAAGTTCAATGGACTTCAGATGCTCAGATACCTATGCTCAGACTGTCTCTTTTTGTCTCTAATTCAAATCCCCTTTTTGATATAGACCTAGGTTGTGATTGTTGTTTTGTTTGAAAAAAATAATGTGCCACTTAATATTCAGTTTTAATGAACACTCCTCACTGCACCTGTACATCAAAAGAAGGCTTCATTTGTACTACTAATTCTAAATATAGATAGACAGCCTGCATTTCAAACTGTTCCCAAAAGGTTAGGTTTAGCAAAAGATATACAGTGATGAAAACTACTGAAGCATTCCTAGTTCTCACCTCCTTCCAATTTATTCTTCCAGCACTTAATGATCTTACCTTAATGATTCGGTCACCAGTTTGAACCCCAGCTCGCATAGCTGCTCCATCTAGAGAGAAGAATCAGCTACTTAGAATTCAATACATTATTTCTAGCATTTGCAGTTATACAAGGTATTGTAGAAAAAGAGTTTTGTTAGAAAAAAATTAGAAAGGGTGTGGTAGCATCTTTTCCAACTAGCATGTTTTACTAAAAGGCGTAAGCTTTCGGGGAACTGCAGCTCACAAAAACTCATCCCTTTTAATAAAATGAATTAGTTGGAATATGTTCTGCCAGACTCCTTCCTGTTGTGCAAGGGCCACACTGAACAAGAATGACAAGCATGTTTTTACAGCATAAAGACATTTATATTTCACGCATTACAGTTGCGTACCGCAAGATTTGTGTGATAGAACTGTAACGTGGCACAGTGGTCCTGAATCAGCCTCCTTACCTTCCTTGACAGATTGTACAAAGACTGGATTGTCACCACTGACTGTTAACCCAAATCCATTTTCATCCCGCTGAATAATAACACATCGTTGAACTAGACCTGTACAAGGAAAAAAAAATGACAGAAGAGACCTCAGTGCAGGCATCAGAGAAAAATCATATGCTGGTAAAAGTTTCTCAAAGTCCACCAAATGGAACAAAACCAAACATGGAAGATTTGGATAGAAGGAAGGAGACAGTAAGGTAGTTGTCTTTCAAGTATTGATAATATGAAGTAGAGATAGCAAGGAGAACTTTGCTTTGTACATTATTAATAAAAAATATTTGTAGGGGGTCCTTGGTTCTCTCTAAGCTTGGTTGTCTACAAGAAAACAACCAAGCTCAGAGAGAACCAATCCCCCCCTTTCTCATTGATCATATTTCAAATATATTTTAAAAATTGTTCTTTAAATCCGTAGTTTGGCATAGTGGTTAAAATGCAATATTGCAGATAAACTCTGTCCACTGCCAGGATTCAATCCTGATTAGCTCAAAGTTGACTCAGCCTTCCATCCTTCCAAGGTTGATAAAATGAGGTTTTTTGGGGCAAGATGCTAACATTTAAAAAGTGCTCAGAGAATGATGTAAAGCACTATGGAACGGTATGTACATCTAAATACTATTGCCATTGCCATTAAATCATCTCATACATATGACCTTTCCAAATAAAATGGATTGAAATGTCTTCTCAAAAAATGATAGATGATTCACTCAAATGTGCCTACATCTTTCCACTAGCAGGAAAGTAACCACTAATAAGCTATTTAAATTCTCAGGGAGTGGAAGCTGATCATGCTTTAAACTCATTATTACAAAGTAAATTATAGCCTTGCACTCAACTGCGAGGAATGATCAGTCAAGTTGCTAATCTATTAAATGCCATGAAGATCCATTTTGTACTTATTCAGATATTTGCACCTTTTAACATGTTACCTATATTTCAACAAAACCTTAATTACAAGGGATGCAATCTGCATCTTTTCTTTTTTTCTTCAAAGAGAAGTCAATCATTTCAATCAGATATGGGCTACACCAATGAAAGAGGATCAGAACTTCTTTGGTGTCCAATTCCAAATACCTTTTTGTGTGTTTATGGTTCAGAGACAGCAACAGATTCAAAAATCTTAATTATCAAGGATGCATCTCACTAATTGATAGTAAGCTGCCAATTAAGCAATACGTTGATGCATTTGGGAATCACAAGTTACAGGACTCAGCACACTGTGATTTGACTCCACTCATGTTCTCTCCTATTTATGGCTACAATTGTGTTGAATCACACTATGGAGCTGAGGGCCTGAGCTGTTTTTTGTTTTGGTATGACTTTAAAACTGACAGTCAATCGTCAAAGTCTAAATTTGTTTCACAGAGTGTTACCTTGGCAACAAACTACCAAAACAGCTGGTTATTTAATTACTAGCACTTCTTATAAACTGTGCCAAGCCTATCACAGGGTAATATCACTGCATCTTTGTAATGCAGAGATTCTCTAAAGATATTGCCAATTCCAGATTGAAAATTGCCTATTTCATTGTCTCTTCCCACTGTGTGGGAAAAGACTGTCAAGGTAACAGGCTCTTATTGCCTATTCTACTGAGAAGAAAAGGATATTTCTTTTATTAGATATGGTGTCCAGATTGCTCACTGTGCAGCTTCTTTTGTCATAACATTAGGCATAAAATTGCTGAAGGCTGTAATAATTGTAAAGGGGATTTATTTA
>JAPKID020005197.1:0-11258 GCA_026931265.2 Tropidonophis doriae | reverse complement strand
TCTTCAATTTTTTGTTTATCTCCCATTAGTGTCTTTTGTATCTCCAAAAGCTCCGATTTTGATTTTAACTTATCCTTCCGAATCTCTGTTACTTCTTCCATTATGCTTTGGAGAATTTCTGCTACTGATTGTAGCACTTCCATATTTTTTTTAAACAGTACAGAAGTATCCTTTCTCTTTTGGTGTCAGAATTTATCTAATTTGGTAGAGGCATCTGTAGAATAGACTTAGATAAGCATAAGCATTCTAGATTAGATTAATGTTTAAGACATCTTTTTTCACAGCTTTTCAACTAACTGAAATGGATAATTTACTTTGTATTGAACCCAGAATGAAATTATTGCTACTGCAATTGGTAAAGAACGGGCATAGAATACGATCATGCTAGCATGTTACGACTAGATATCTAACTGCCATATTTTAAAACCATTTCCCAAATTCACAACTTTTTGGTACATATTTGATTAAAGAGTCTGAAGTCTCAGAATGTAGGAGACAGAAAGCACCATATTTGATAGGAATTGGTTCTGGGTCTCTAGTGCCAAGGTATTCTTTTATATGTTGTTTTAATGATGAAATGGGTGTCATACAAATTTAATAAGTAAATACATGTGAATAACAATCTGAGAGGCAACATTTTATTGGGAATTTTTTCATTTATAATGAATCAAAAATGTTATCTGATCAATTTTTAACACAGAAATTCAGGATTGTGGAGCAAACTGAGAAGGGTAAAAAAAATCCAGTGGCAAACACCCTCTCTGCCAAAAATTGCAATATCCTTACAGTCAGTAGGGTTTAACTCAGTTCAAGGGTATATTTAATTTTTAATAGTACAATGTACAATTCTTCAAAGCCCAATACAATTCTCATTCAATTTATTATTGTTCAATTCTGCCAACTGAATTGACCAGAAATAATTCCTTAGGACAGTTATTCATCATAAACAAACTGATGATATCTAGACAGACCTTTCTGTCCAAGGAATTCTGGTGGTATGTTATGATGGAAATCCTGACTAGGTCTTGGAGACTATCAAGATTTGGAAAGGGACTAAAAAGGTGATATTGAATCCCAGCTGTTTATATGGAAACAGACTGGTTTTCTGTATGTTCATGTGCAACTCTAAATATAGTAGTTTTCTGAGAATCATGGAAACTGCTAGATGGAGGCTGTGCTGATTGTGCCTTTCCTCAGATTGTTCTGATAGGTCAATTGCAGCCCTCTCTTGACAAAAAGACAGTGATGAGAGTAATTAATGTCCTGCTCACCTCTTATATAAATCATTGCAATGTGCTCTACATGGGGCTGCCTTTGAGGGCTATTCAAAAATAATAGCAGAAGAAAGTTGTTTTTTACATATAACACTAGTATTATAGGCTTTCCATTAGTTACCACAAATTTCTATGTGTAATTCAACAGCAATAGCCATAGTACTTACACTTATACACTGCTTCACAGTGCTTTAGATCCCTCTAAGTAGTTTACAGTCAGCATATTGCCCCCAACAATCTGGGTCCTCATTTTACCCAGTTCAGAAGGATGGTAGGCTGAGTCAACCTTGTGCCAGTGAGATGCGAACTGCCAGACTGCTGGCAGGCAGCAGCATTGAGACCACTGTGGAACCATGACTCATATTCAAAATGAAAATCAAAGTGCTTCTTTTCATATACAAAGCCCAATAGTACTTCTAGGATTATTGCTTGGAATAGAACCTACTAATGGTGAAATTCAATTTTTTTACTACCGGTTATGTGGGGGTGGCTTGGTGGACGTGGCAGAGGAAGGATACTGCAAAATATCCATTCCCACCCCACTCTGGAGCCAGCCAGAGATGGTATTTGCCGGTTCTCTAAACTACTCAAAATTTCCATTACCAGTTCTCCAGAACCTGTCAGAACCTGCTGGATTTCACCCCTGGGACCTACCCGCCCAGTCTACACATCTCACGGGATGATCCTGAAAGTTCACTACATGGGAGATTTGGAGGCAAGAACTATAAGCTTCTGTTTGTCAGAAATGGTTTCAATTTTCTGGAACAGCCTTCCCAAGAGAACCTTATGACATTCTCATTTCCCTACACTTAGGAATGTGTTCAAAATACAGTTGTTAACACAAGTTTTAAATATTTGATATCAATGGAAACACATTATCTTATTTTGTTTCATGATATATTAACTTATTTTAGTTTCTGTTGTAAATCACCATGAATATTCAGAGGGCTTAATAGTACAAAAATTAAACAAAGACCTTTCAGTAATATCCTACTCCTACTACACATCCTATTAAAGTAAACCATATACCATATTTTTGGAGTATAAGATGCACCTTTTTTCCCTTCAAACAGAGGCTGAAAATCTGGGTGCGTCTTATACATTGAATACAGCATTTTTTTTTTGCCTCCTGAAGCCCCACCTCCCTCACCAAAATGGCTGTGCATAGCCTTATGAAGGCTTCCAGAGAGCTCCTGGGGGCTGGGGAGAGCAGAAATGAACATAAAACAGGCCATTTTTTGCCCCCCACCAAGCCTCCAGAAGCACTCTATAAGCCTCCATAAGGCTATGCATGCTATTTTTATGACAAAAGAGTGGCCTGTTTTCACAAAAATGGATCATTTTTTGCTAGTTTTTGGGATCCCCAGTCTACCCCAGGAGCATTCTGCAAGCCCCCCAAGACTATTCATGCCTTTTATTTGAATAAAAAGGGCCCATTTTCGCGAATAATGGGCTGTTTTGGGGAGGTTTGCAGAGTCCAAAAACTTTTTCCCCCCTTTCGGAAAGCTGTTTAGTCAGAGGGATTGATGAGAATTACAGTGGTCAAGTGCTGTGCCAGCAGAAACAAAGTTTTACGTGCTACAGATTATCAGTAATTTCCTTCTCTAGCACAACACCTGGAAACATCTACCTACCTTCCTACCCTCTCTCTCTTCCTATCTACCTACAGTATTTCTCTCTCTTCCCCCTCAATCTACCTATATACCTACCTACCTACTCTCTCTCTCTCCTTCCCCCTGCCTAACTACTGTATTTCTCTCTATATTTTTCTCTATCCCGCTACCTATCAACCTACCTACTCTCTGTCTCTCTCTGTCCCTACCTATCTACTGCATTTCTCTCTATATATCCCTCTACCTACCTACATATCTACACTCCCTACCTACTGTATTTTCCTCTCTCTCTCCCTTTATTTACCTACCTACCTAACCACTTTCTCCCTCCTTCCTTCCCTATTGTATTTCTCTCTCTACCTCTATCCCTCTATCTACCTACCTACTTTAAAAAAAAATTGCCTTCAAAACCTGGGTGCGTCTTACACTCTGAAAAATACGGTAAGTATCTGTTTGAAGAATTATAGTAAAATGTCTTTTTCAAGCTTGCAAATGGAATTATTCCAGTTTAATGTCTTATGTACCCACTGCTAGATATGAATGATGTGCAACACTTTCTTTCACAAACTACCCTAAAACTGTCCCAAAGGAGTTTTTTCAAAAGGCAATTGGACTTTCTTGTTTTTCCTTGAAGACCCTTCTGAATAAGCTTCTTAGATAAGAAGTAAAATATCTTCAAGGAAAAACAAGGAAGTCCAGTTGGTTTTTGAAAAGGCACTTTTGGAACAACCATGACATGGGTGACTGAAAATCTCCATAGACATTTACCCTAAAACTGCTATCATTATAATTCTTATTTGGTTTTGATGCAAACATAAATGGTGGACTTGGTAATTAGTCTAACTAGTGTTATTTCCAAGTTAATCAATGCTTTGTACTAATGTGTTTTTACAGGAAAGTTTCTTTTTTTACTATTCATTAATGGCACAATGATACCATGAAACTCTTGCAGTTATAATCAATAGTATTAGCTGTTGGTATTCATTTGGATTCATTTGTAATTTCTCCTTTTTCAGCATGGTATCCTTGGAATCAGACATCTAAGACATTCTTGCAAAACTGCTGCTACTAGCTGTAAATATTTGTACAGCACATATATTTTTATATAGCACATTTCTTCAGAAGTTCAGGCCATTATGTTTAGTTGACCCTGCATAAATGGCCAGCTGTCAAGATTTTAGTAGCATGGCATAGCAGTTGCAACCTAAGTTCAGATTTTCTCACGCAATTGAATACATTATAAATGTTAATCTTTTCAATCCAATTGGTAGCTTTTGGGGCAGATTTTTTAAAAATTTGTTTTAACCAAGCCACTAGAATTCAAAATTCTGAAAGGCCTGGCTCTAGCTTTCTAATGTTAAGATAGAAATGTACACAAGGAAGACTGAGGCAGCTGGGATCTCATCTTAATGAGATAGGTGAGCTAAAATTAAGAGTTGACATAAGTCCAGTGATCTTTGTTTGGAGTGAGTGGGAGGTTTTTGAAGCTGAAATAAATAAGCAAATCTAAAATAAGTATAAGAAGCATTAACTTGACATGGAATCGTCTCTTTTAATCATAATGAAGGATGATATGCCATTAAGAATAGAGACACACATAACTTACTGTAACACGTTTCTATTCATTTTGGTAGGCTGTGAGTGTCTGATTTACATAATAACTGAATAATAATATGCTTTACATGCATAATATTCACATTGTGTGGCAATAATCAAGATTCAATTCCTGTGACAAAAGGTAGATAAAGAAATAGGAATAGTGAGGATGGGTAAAAGAACAAGAGAATGAGACAAGAAACTGTCTGGAGAATTGTCACATTCACCTTCCAGTTGTTCACAGATCTCTTCTTTGATCACTTTTAACAGTTTCTCACTATTCATATGAAGATGACTCCATATTCATGAAAGACACCTATAAAATCTTTTGATTATCTCATCACAAATTGCAAGCATTTCTATATCACACAGGGACTCGCCGCCCCAAGTCCCTGAGTGGAGATGGGTGCAGGGTAGAAATGTGAATAAACTCAAAACTCAATCACCTTAATATGTGTTCAACAGAAAGTTAGCAATACATTCATAAATAGAAAACTAGAGCACTGATAATGGTTGAATCTTTGCATATAAGCTTAGAGCAGGCTGTAAAGTACTATGAAGCGGTATATAAGTCTATGTGATATTGTTATATATCTGTCAGAGTAGTTATCTATCAACTTGGCACACTTAGTGATGTTCAACAAAAAACGCCAATGATGAACACAAATTGCTTGCTCCAACTACTATAGAAAAGGCCTAGCCCAAAGCTGAATTAGTTGTATTTTCTTTTTCCCCAAACATCTTTCTTTACATGTCAGTTACAATATGAAAGGAAACAGATGGATCAAAGCAGGGGTGGGATCCTACCAGTTTAACATTTGGTTAGCCGAATGTGCGCTTTGTATGCACCATTTACAGAATAGTCACTTTTGGCATTACTGCTAGCGAGACAAACAGCTGAGATGCTATGCCAATCAGCTGGGATTTTGAAAAGGAAATATAGGTGTGTATTGTGCAGGGGTAGGCAGGCACACTTCAAAGTTGAAGCAAACCGGTTCACTCCCAGCTGATAGTCAGAGCTACCAGTTCGCCTGAACTGGTCGGAACCAGTAGAATCCCACCCCTGGATCAGTTGCTTTAAGGTAGCAGTCCTGAGGTTTACAGTCTAGATTGCATGTATAACTGAATAAGAGAAAAGTATTGAAACATCCCATTGACCTGAAATCACTAGCTGAAGTGATATGTAAGCAGAAAGGCAGTTATCAAGAAATTAGACCTCTGTCAAAACAGGATCTAAGAAAAAAATTTGAAAAAATAAAAAAGACCTTATTTTTGAAAATGCTACCTTCAGAATGCCAAGTGATTCAAATACTGCAGCTATTAGCTAAAACAACAAAAAGAATTATTAAGATTCTACCAACTGGAATTACATATTCTGGGTTCAATTTTTCTTACCATCTTTTTATTTATTAGTAGATCTGACAGTGATTTGTGGGTAGAAACAACTAGAGGCAAATTAAACATTCCTAGAGGATGGTTTCAGTCAAACAGGATAATTGAATGGCAACATAAAATAGGCACCCTAATTATGAAAAAAATAATTTATTTACTTGGGTGTTTTTGTTGCCTTGCTGCCTGCCTGAATTTGTGCTGCTGGATTTTGATTGGGTATCTCTGTTACTACTATCCTATAAAATTTATTTATTAAATTTAGAGACCACTCACCATTCACAAAGTAAGTCTGTGTTTACAGCCTGCTGACTTTTCATATTTTAAGTTTCATGCTTTTAAATCCTTGGGCTTTTAAAGTATTTTCGATGATAAAAAAACCTGAATATAATTTTATAAAATTATTTATGCATTTGCTCTATACAGTGTTATGGATTTGCTTCTAAAAGGTATTTGGGAGAGTATTGGGGTGCAAATATAGCACCTGTTTTTCACGGTCAAACAGTTGAATTTTTTTGCACTAATATAAATATTTGCATACTTGATTAGTTCTTACTTGTTTCTTGTAATTCTTAGAGTCCATAACTGCTATATTTTTGTTTATGAGATATCCAAACAGGCACGGACATTTGAAAAGGAAGATAAACGGGAAGAAAAACACACTGCCTAATTTTCTTGGCATTTGTGACAAAAATTACCAGAAAGAGGTCCCCACTCCAAGTACTTTGCACTACATGTAAATGAAATTATTTTTCCCAGCAACAGGAAGATTGATTTTTCAATCACAGAAATGTACTAGAGCCACATAAAGAGGCAAAAGCATTCAGCATGTAGCTGATTAAAGGTATGGGAATTCCAGACAGTAGCTCCTGGAGGTAATGATCAAGGTCATAGAGCAGAGCTTGTTAACTTGTAGTTAGCACTTATTTGGGAGGTGCTGCACAGCACAGAAAAGCTGCACGGAAAAAGATTACTTGTGATACTCAAAGGTAGTGGACAACCTTTGATTGTAAGGCTAAATCTACCAAATGGAATACATAACGACAAAAAGGTAGCTAGACATCTGGTAGCCGTACTTCTATTCATTTCTCTCTGTTCCTAATGCACGAAAGTATGTGGGATGCTTGGTGCTTTCTGAGAGTGATTGTTTTCTTGCAGACATTTCACTACCCAAACTAGGCATCAATTTCATTTCAACCCAGAGGTAAAAATATTCTCCTTTATTGGCAAAGGACTATCCAAGACCAACATCCAATTAAAGATAGAAACTATAAAATATAGAAGCATAAATCTCCTCATAAAAGTTTGTAAAAGGGAGACTGTCAGAGACATGGTGGGAGAAACTCACCAGTTGACTTACTAACAAATTGAAGTTTTGCAGCTGGTTAATTTTATGACAATGTTTGTGCTTTGTTCTAAATGTCCCACTATCCAAAGCATTGCCAGCCCAATCTGTTTCTTCCTTCTTTAGCCTTTTTTTTTCAAAATAAGATACCAAAGAGCTTAGAGATAAGATGACGGAAATTGTGGCTGGTAACCAAGGTGTCAAGCCTGGGAGCCATCTTTTGCATGGGGCCTTCAGACCCACCACATTTAATGCTGTGGGAAATTGGGAGGGGCGATCATAATGGAATGTGATAGATATAGTCAAAATAACATTCCTTTCTCAGAGAGTCAAGGACATCTCACCTTGCACCTGGAGTGGGTTAACTAGGAGGCATCTCCAGTTGGGACAGTGCCTGATTGGACCATGTGATGGACATGTGTTGCTGGGCAGAGACTTGAACTTTTGTTTGCGTGGGGGAAACCTGGAATCTTTCAGATTCAGGTTTTCTCTATTGTGCCAATATGGCATCTCTAATAAAATGAAACTTTAAGGAAACTCAAGACTCAGAGTCTTTTTTTATTAGGGGTGTTACTTGGAACCCTGACACAAGGAACAGAATCTGGAAATTCAGACTCACTAACACTGAATTCCCTGGGGAATTCCTTGCCATGGAGAACTTAGTGCTCTCTGAGCTTGGTAGATTGATTGCAGACATTTATGAGTAGGTAATGAATTACCATTCTAACTCATGAGTCAACCTGAGCTACAGTGTATTTCACTGGAATTTCTTGCCAGCCTAATGCAAATTATGCCATTAGGAGGACTAGGCAAGCCTGATCAATTTGGTTTTTGCTCATTGTCATTATTTTTCCAATGTCAAAATAATATTTCTCATAACTCTGAAGAAAACCACAATATAGTTTTATTTTATGTGCAATTTTACTAATAAACTAGTTTTCTCCTATAAAATCTAATTGTGCCTGTTACTTCCACTTATTTGCTATTGTGCCTTTTTTAATAGTGTATGTAAATTGTTTTAAGAGACCTGATCTACTAAATTGGAGAAGTACAGTACAAATATTAAAATGTAATTGTATTTCAATCTGCACATTGATTTGGAAAGTGCAAATAAAACAAATTTCTTTCTTTATTCCTGACTATTGAAATATGATCAAAACGCTGATAGCATTCATTTATCCTTTTTCCTTATATTTAGACTCTGCATGCTTTGTACTAATAATGGACTAAATTTAGAAGGTAAAGCTAAAATCATTCATCGATTAAGATTCTACTGAAAGAGGTGGTTTATTAACCCACTTTCTAAATACGGAGAGAATAGGAGCAAAACAAAATTTCCAAGAAAGTGTGTTCTGTAGCCTCAGATCAGTGATGGAAAAGGTCTTCATGTACTTTAAAGATGTGCCTCTGTAACTCCATGAGTCTTCTTACAAACTTTGTGGACAGACAGATTTGCAATAGTAAAGCAAATTCCTCCTATACAGTAATTACACTATAATATCCTTGAAGTTTTAGAGGTCACCTTAAATTACCTATGATACGCAACTAGTAACAAATATAGATTTTTAGTTAAAGCATTATGTGATCCCTGCTACCTGGATCAATTAGTATCAAAGCCTTCACATTTTCAATCAATTACATTTTCTAGAAACTTTTCAACAGAATAACAGAACTAAAGCATAATATTGGAATATTGGAATTTAATTAAGCATGGATACTTGTGGTCAAACCTCACCAAAATTCAGAAGAAGCCATAGTTGATTATGTATTAATTATGCAATACTGCTACTTACCACAGCTATTATTAGTAAATCCAAAGGCAGAATTACTAATAGGAAAAGTACACAAACTACTTTTTTTACAGATATCAATTTGCATAAATTGTAACATCGACTGATACTAGCATTTCACAAATTCTGGTCTTCACATGAAATGTGACACCCAAAATGATATTTCTTCCTTAAGAAATATGTTAAGTATCTCATATATCTTTGCAGTGATAGAGATAAAAAGAAAGTAATTCTCATCCATTGCCTGCTCCTCAGGATATGAACCATCTCACACTGAAGGAGGGGAAATTAATAAGAGCAAACTGAAGCAATCACTTTGAAGCAATTTCCTCAAGAAAGAGTAGGCCACGTAATCTTTATTGAAATTTTTCAACATCTAATTCAAAACATAGAAAAGCATCCTGTTCTCCCAGTTCTTTCAGATAGTAAAAAGAATTCAGAATGTTCCACATAAAGATAGGCAAAAGAATCACAAATGCTTTTCGATAAAAACTCAGTTATCACCACAATAACTGAAAAACATTCTTCAGGAGGCGTTCTAGAGTTCACAGATATCTATTACTTTCTTGATAGCTGATTGTCAGCTTTACCAGCTAGACCAGACAGGAAACACAAGAAGATAAACTAATTCTACTTTGTGGAAAGCTAAATTAACACATCTTGAAAGTCTGAAAGCACTATATCCCCACCATGCCCAATAAATTATCCAGCTGCAAGCCATGCTATCTTTTGTCTGATCATTCCCTAGGCAGAATCTCCCAAGGTCTACATTGATGTAGCCTTTCTTATCTTAGAAGTCTATTTTGGGCTAAAATTTCCATAAACCCTGATCTCTAGCCAGGCCAAAAAAGCAGATGGGATTGAATTCCATTATAGTCTTCTTTTTAAAGATGTTTATATCCTTTTTACACCATACCTCTTTTATTATGCCCATAACACAACAAGAATTTAGGAATAAGGGAACAATTTTTTGTTATTTCTGCTGCTATTGTTTCAACTGTTCTGCTCTGAATATAATTTGTTCATGTTTATTCATGTACTAATAAGATTCCACAAATTGTTGCAATTGGGGTAGTTGATGCTGCCCTTAAGAACTGCTTAAAAGTTGGAATTGCTTGGCAAAACATCTCAATTATTTAGCAGGTTCATATATTTAGAATGTTTCTTGCAGCATGAAAGCAAAAATACTGACACAAGCATAATTCATTTTTTACTTTAAAATGTAATTTTCACCTGCTGAATTGCAGCCCTTTCTTCTATATCAAGCTACTTAAGGACAAAGTATTTATTTGGAAATTAGTTTGGTGAAAAATTGCTTTATTAAAAAAAGAACAATACAACTATTGATTGATTCACATTTCTTGTATCTCAGAATATGGAGTGAATGGGAAATATGTAGCCACCTTATTTAGGGAGGAGAAAAAGAATAGCAATTGGAAATGCAAACATAAAGTATAAACTGAGAGATTGAGACTAATGCAAACTTTTATAAACCACTTTCAATCCATTGTGCATATAATTTTGTTATAAATCACCATGACAATCTTCCATTTTAGTGAATGAGACATGCAGAACTACAGTATGCTAAAGGAGAAGAAATTACACTTATTATGACCATTTTATTACTATTGTTATTTGTCTATAACATTTAGGAAATTGGTCTAAAGTGAGATTGAAGAAAGATTACTCATTATTAGAGATTACAAGTATTTTTATCCACTCTGCTACACTAGCACTCACAAACCTGACAGTTTTTTCGCTTTTTAGTGCAACTTTGCCTCTAGCTAATTGAAAAATAACTTAGATGGAGTTGTAGCTATCATCAAACATATCCAAGACTGGTTTTAAAAGACAGGGGATTGGGATAGATTGGGATAGATTTTGCAGCGTGCAGATCCATAGTATGTAATTTCAGAGATTTCAGTCATCTGATGGCTATTTTTTCCAGGCTCTTAAAACATGCTCATCTATTGGTATTTCTTCACCTAAACATTCTTGATCTTGTGTGTTTTTATTTTACACATTGTAAAATCTGGCCCAGGAATATTTCTCTTTGATAATACAGAACAAGTATTTATGGATTCGTAACTGGCTGACCTACTGCACTCAACATGTCGTCCTCAATGGAATTGCATCTACATGGAGGGAAATATTCAGTGGAGTACCCCAAGGCACTGTTTTAGGCCCAGTACTCTTCAACATCTTCATCAATGATTTGGATGAGGGAATAAATGGGGAACTCATCAAATTT
>JAPKID020005196.1:0-11259 GCA_026931265.2 Tropidonophis doriae | reverse complement strand
AGTTGAAGTCCACAAGTCTTAAAGTTGCCAAGTTTGGGAAGCTCTGCTCTACACCAAGCCCAGGTCTATCTTAGATGCCCTCCTTTTACCTCGATCTCACCAACATACCTGTTTGTAGTAAGTCTTAACAAGGCTAAAGACAAATCCTCTGTCCATGACAGACAACAGGTCGTTGAGAAAAAATGCTAAACTAGTGTTGAGTCTTTCAATCATTTCTGTATCCTGCATCAGAGGGAAAAAGGAGGGGGGGGGAGGAAAAGGACAGGATGTTTCAAAACAGAAGTTTCACCCCGTGGCTCTTATCCAACCACTTGTCCGTTATTTAGGAATTATCTCTCCATTTAGAAGTATACATTTGACAAGAACACAGCTGAATTGCTTCCATTACCTTCTGAAACCGGGAGACTATATCACTGGCGATTGTGCTGACCAGCGCGGTTATGTCATCCATGAAGCGCTCTGGAAAACGATTCTTCCTCAGGGCGTCGAGTTTGTCAGCAAAATACAAATGATGCACAATACTTTTTACCTGGAGGAAACATGTATTACCACTCACCACCACTTGTAAGAAAAAGGTCAGCTGTGGATAGCAGTATGATTCGATACTATTCCATAAACCAGATTTAATCATTATAACAGTTGTAAGAGGTCTCCAGGCTGCCTTCTTTTCTCATTGGTCTAACTCTATCTACCATTTGGAGAGTAACTTTCAGAGGCATTTTATCTTCTACACAAGCAGATGTCATTCTGGATAGTGTGTAGCCACTTTCCCTGAAAGTTAATCTACGATTGGGATCAGGAAAGAAATCCAGAGGCAATAACAACAACAAAAGATAAATAGGTTGACTTTCTTTCTGATCATTTTTTTCTTACTCCAATACAGGAAAGGAAGTCAGGTCTTACCAGAGATCTAAACTGACCTCTTGCATAAGGGCTGTGACTTTAGGCTGGGGCACATGAAGATTGCTCATTCCTGAAAACTGAACAGTTTTTCTCATTCTCTTACCATAAGTTCAAAGAAGAACCATGCTTGCTGAAGAGCTGCTTCACGGACACTTCCACTGCAAACCACCCATTGCAAAGCCAGTTCTTCATGAAAAAGCTAGCAAGATTAAAATTCATGTTTACTCATCCAGCAGTTAATCGTAATGCAGAGATTCCCCAACTCCTGAGCTACGTCCTGGTACTGGATTGTGCTCTGTTTGAAACCAGGCTGCACAAACAGCGGGCAAGCGTACATGTGCATGTGCTGCTGCACTTGGGAGATTGACAGGTGAGCGAGTGCATGCATAAAGCTCCTTCTTTGGAAGCGGCGTACATGTGTGCCTGCCACTTGCACAAACAGAGCGGTGTGCACGTTCACCTGTTGCTCGTGTGGAACCATCCCCTCTCCCCTCCCTTGCCCCTGGTCCACAAAACCAGAAGGGTTGGGGACCGCTGCTGTAATTACTAAAATAATATTAAGTAATATACAGAGAGGACAAGAAACAAAACAATTTTATGAATGTTATAGCAACAGTTAAACAGTTCTTCAACAACCTTTCTTTAAACAGGAAAATATTGCATAATGGGAAGTGTAAATCCAATCTATGCCAGGCAGAACTAAAGACAAATTGTAATTTTTGATAAGGTTATGATTTAGTTTCTCCTGAAATGTTCTTATTATTATTGCTAGAAGAGGGAGAAAAATGAAGCTCAGGATGAAAGAGTTCCACTCCTTTCTCCAGTTTTACTGAAGAAAAGGTAAGAGATAAAAATTTAAGATCTGTTGGAAAACTAATAAGAAAAACTTCTTATTCTTTTCATCATCTCTTGGAAAAATAAATCGGTGGGGGGAAAACAGCCATATGGATTCCCAACTGCTCAGTCCTTGATGCCCTCAAGCAAAAGCAGAATGTCAGTAATCTAACTTTTTCCTACCTCCAGGAAAGCCGTAGAACTGTGATGGTGAACCTATGCACCCATGCCAGAGGTGGCACCCAGAGCCCTCTCTGATGGCACGCGAGGTTTTGCCACAGTTAAGCTGTGCCACGCATGCCCGCGCAGCTCCCACTGGCCAGCTGGTGTTCGGATATCTGTTGCGCAGGCGTAGGGGGCACACATGCATTTAGGGGGAGGGCACATTGGGGGTGCACATGCATGCGTGGGGGCAGGGCACATGCGTGAGGAACACACATTGCATTTGGGAGAGGGGTTTCAGGCACATGTACGCATTTTGGTCCAGAAAAAGTCATAGAAGATGGTAAGTGGAAATCCCCTGCAAGCTACACTGAAGCACACCGATCATTTGCTCAATCTTTGCATTGTTCTCAACTTTGTGATCGAAAGGAATTAATGTTTTTACAAAAAATGAAGTGATTCATCTGGATTGACATACAAGCTATTTTATATCTGTGGAACTAGAATCAAGCCACTGCAACTCTAGTTTACTTAGCACTCTTCAAATTCAGGACACATTAAACACTGACTGAACTGTTTATCACTCCTTGCCTTGTGCAACAGCATGAAATGATCTTTGCTATATCTACCTTTTTAGTTGGCAATCGCCCTGTTAATGTTTGTAAGAAACTTGGTGTCTCCGTATGGGAAGACATACGATTACAGCTTCGATCCGCAGCCTGCAAAATAAAATTGTGACAGCATATTAAAATATGCTATGGATGACACAGACACAGTTTGAAACAATGGACATTTTTTTTTGAAAAAAAATAGATTTCAACCTTTAATTCATTTCAGTGAAAGGACAAGTAGTACTGAACCTTATGGAGATTTTGAAACTTATTAATAGACAATAAAACTGTTTGTTTAAAAAAGGTTTGTAGGGTCCAAAAGGAGATTAAACATTATGCAATGTTTTCATTTAAAGACATGAAGTGTTGCAAAAGTATGAAACTAGTTTGTAATGACTTTGCATTTAGCTGACATAAAGAAAACAATTTATATTCTTAACTTCTGTGTCATTCATCCCAGCTTAAAAAATATTGAGCTATTGCTCAAAATATCAATATTTATTGTATAGAATTACACATAGTCCTTGACTTATGGCCACCATTGAGTCCAAACTTTCTGTTGCTAAATGAGACATTTGTTAAGTGAGTTTTGCCCCAATTTTACGATCTTTTTTGCCACAGTTAAGTGAATCACTGCAATTGTTAAGTAATATGTTCATTAAGTGAATCTTAACTTTGCTTCTGAGAGGGTCACCAAAGGTGATCACATGATCCCAGGACCCTGCAACCTTTGTAAGTATGAATCAGTTGCCAAGCAGCTAAATTTTGATCACATGACCATGGGAATGCTGCAACGGTTATAAATGTGAAAAATGGCCTTAGTCATTTTTTTTTCCAATGATGTTGAAAAACTTTGAATGGTCACTAAATGAATTATAAGTCAAGGACTACCTGTATACAATCAAATGGGGTTGTATTTATACATTTATTTTTAACAATCTTTTTTTTTTTAAATATACTTCTTTACAAAATAATTAAACTGATTAAAAGCTGAAAGCATGGTCAATTGAATTTAACCAGGACTTCATTTAAATAATCACACTACGTTAAGAAGTAAGCAACTAAGATTAAAATTATCATGATACTAACATTTTGTATTTTGCAGTGTGTTACTTGACACATTTTTCAACATTCAGTTTTCATCAAGAAAAATAAATAGTTATGAACTGAGATTCACACATTATGTAATAAAAACAAGGTGGCGAAAGAGAAAGAAAATGCATTATCCAAATCATAACAGATACAGATGATGATGATGACACAAAATATAAGATTGGCCTCCTTAAAATAAAAGGAAATTAATGAGACATATTAATTAGATATGGCTAATGTAAGTCCTAATTATTTCAGTAAGCCAATTTTATATATGATTAACGATGTAATATTTAGAAATGTTACATTTGCATGTAACATCTTTCTATTTGGACTATGTTACATGCAATGAAATGCTATAAAACAAGTGTAAAAATTAATTACAGAGCAAGAAAAAAACCAGTTCTGAACATGCTTGAGAACAGAAAAAAATAGAAATGGATGGTTTCTCATGCAAGCTGGTGGATACAAGAGAAAGGAACCATGTGAATTCTTCAAAACAGGTAAAAGTATGTGAAAGGGATCACAGTGATGACTCGAGGAAGAAAGTCTTCTGAACGGTGATATCAACCAAAGATATTAAGAAAAAAGTAAGGAAGCTCTAAGGGAGTCACCACCTGTGAAGTCTCTGCATTCGGACTGGGGTTGGATCCCCATGGGGCAGCTTTTGCAGCACCAGTGTTTACCCAAGAATTGGAGCGATCTAAGCCCTGGGCACATAACAGAAAGCAGCAAGGAAAGGAAAGAAATGTTACATGTTGCATGCCACATTTGCATTGGAAATTGGAGGAGATTAATTTATTCAAAGAAACTTAGAAGGTAATACAGCACAAACGCATCACCAATTAGTACTGTTAAATACTTTGCTTAGTCCAAACAATTATTTGCATCGATAGAAGAGAATAGTTCTAGCTCAAAGTGGAATTGTGGGATCCTTGGTGCTCTTTCAGCTTGCTTTGTTTTCTTGCAGATATTTAATTGTCAAACTAGACAACATTGCCAACACCAAGGACTCCACAATTACTTATATTTTTTCCCACAGGTATACAGGCTAAAATGGTCATCAGACCAAGTATATTTTGCAGCACCTTATATAGGCATAGCTAATAAGTGGCACCTTCTCCAATTCTGTTTACTTTCAATCTTATTCCGGTTTCTGTTTATTTATGATTTTACTTAAATTATTTAGGTGTTATATTTAGTAAGCTTGTAAATATTAATTCATGTACAGTAGTCCCAATTCTAAAAAAATCCAGTCAGACTGCAAAGTCACTGAATATTAGGACATAAATTAAATGGATTTTCCTCCACTGATTTTAGCTAGAATAAAGTTAAACCAAATTTCTCAGGATTTGGATCTCTGATTATAATTTACTACTTCAAAAGCCATTTATTTTATAATACGTGTCTTATTTTCCATCAGTATTACGTAGTAGAAAAGATAATTAATGTATATTTCTGGGAATCGGTTTTGTTTCATGGATTTCTATGCTTCTGTAACTTGCTGCAATCATCTATTGGCATATAGGCATACCATACAGTAAATATCTGAATTAAAAATTGGTAGTTAAATAATAAAAAACCCAGACCTCTGAAGAAACAATTGTAAACCATTATATATAAACCATAAACACTTGAATTTGCAGAAGTTCAAGAACTCATAATAAATAAAAATATCAGTCTTTGAAACTAAATCTCACTAAGGAATGTTCTATGGTTGATTTTCTATATCATACTTGGTTATTAAAACAACTGCCTGAAGACCACTGATGTCATTTGGCTTTTCATGTTAAACAACTTCCTCTTCCAATTTGGAGAACCTGCAGTTTCTGTTCCATAGTTCACACTGATTACAAGGATCCCTTGAAGTGTTAGTCTGGGTTTGGAGGGGAATGACATGTTCTGCTATATATACAGATATATGTATCATAGACAATCCTCAACTTACAACCACAACTGAGCCCAAAATTTATGTTAAATGAGACATTTGCTAAGTGAGTTTTGCCTTATTTTACAACCTTTCTTGCCATAGTTGTTGTGAATCACTGCAGTTGATAAGTTAGTAACCCAGGTGTTAAGTGAAACTGACTTCCTCATTGACTTTGCTTATCAGAAGATCACAAAAGTTGATCACATGATTGTGGAACACAGCAATGGTCATAAATCTGAACCAGTTGCCAAGCATCTGAATTTTGATCACATGATCATGGGGATAATGCAAAGGCCATGTGCAAAACACTCATGCCACATTTTCCAATGTCGTTACAACTTTAAATGATCACTAAACGAACGGTTGCAAGTCAAGGACTATCTGTATTACACTTTTGAAATCAATTATTTATCCTAATATCAATTTTAAGTGAGATATAACAACGAGCACGTCAAATTTTGGTAAGTAGCATCATTGCATTTTAAAGGGGGAAAAATTAGATTTGCCTTGAAACTCAATGTCTTGAGATCTTTATGGGATCCTATCAAGCAGAAACATTAGCCCTTCCAGTTTATTAAGGAGCGGGTATGCTTCTGTAAGAAAGCTTCTATCTATTTTATTGCCAAATTATTCAGGCCAGGCAGCTCATGCAAAACTCATCATCTCCTAGGTAAATTTCATGTGCACATTACTCCCTCCGGCATTTCACAAAAAAGGTCAAGGTGGTTTAATTAAGCAAGACCATCAAATGAATACTAAAAGACTCCGAGCTCTTCCAGTCCAATGTTTAAATGTTTAATAAGAACAACAGGTAAACCTTTTTGGAGGGTGAGGCTTTTTTCCCTTCCTTTTCATTAATTAAATAAAAGGATTCTTTTCTGTGCTGCTTGTATTCTTGTCTTGCCCTTGGTATGCAAGTAGGCTGCTAATGTAAATACTCAGAAAGCTCTACATTTTGGGTGAGTAAATTTTATGGTGTAGAAATGATTTTAAAAAACCTCCTAAAAGCTTTTAAAGTGGCTTATAAGATATTCTTTGCCAGGAGGGAAAATGAAATTACTTATAAGTTTATGACAAAAGAATCTGTTCTTTGGTGTCATTATCTGTGCTGAAAAACGTATCAGGAAATGCAATCTACTAACAGTGGAAGAATCTAACATGAGTATCCCTGTAACTAATAGGAACTAACTGTAACTTATGCTCACAATTTGCCCAATCTGAGGCAGTCAACTCTAGACCTAACAGGATTCAGGATCTGATAATTAATAATTAATAACAGTGGGATGTTATTATTAGCCATCTTACCTTACTTCCAATGATCGATCGTACTTCATCATCGGGTGAGGTTGGAGTCCCTGATATGTCAGGGTTGCTGTTACTAAGGCTCCTGGAGCGATTCAAATTTAGGCTTGCAGGTCTGACAGCTGAACGAGCCATGGTAGCGTAGTGCACTGATCCTCCTAAACCACTGGGAGCTAAAGAAATGCATAGCAGGAGTCAGAAATTGTTTATTTTATTTTATTTATTAAATTTTTATGCTACCCATCTCCGCTACAAGGTGGCTCTGGATGACTTTCAAATTATAAAACAAATAAGAAATAGTTAAAAGATTAACATGACACAAATTATAAACTATTATTATAAACTGTATTAAAACAGCAACTAAGAGATGGGAGTATACCTAAAGTACTAATGTAACTAGTATCACGTTGAAAGGTAGCCCCAGCTAATTTTTTTCCCTGACAGTTACAAATTCCATTCACTAGGTCAATTCTGAGGAAAAAATCAAGTTTGCCTGGAAGTCATATAGCAGCATTTATTATAGGTAGTCTTAAACTTATGACCGTATTGAGTATGGAGTTATGATCATAATGGGTAGGTCACCACATTTGTGCTCAATTTTACAACATTTTTGCAGTCATTAAATGAATTCTGTGGTCGTTAAACAAACACCATAATTGTTAAGTAAACTTATTCTCAGTAATGTGATTTTTTTCTAGAAAACCAGAAGCAAACCAATCACTGGCAAAAAAAAAACCTCATCAAAAAGAACAATCACATGACCTAGGACCCTGCAAGCAGCCATAACTGCTGAGCACCAAAAATGTGATCACACAATTGTGAGAGGGTGATAATGATGCAGTCTCTGGAACTTTAAAAATAGGCTGTAATTAGGAAGTTCGTCCTAACTTTGAATGGTTACTAAGCAACTAGTCATTAAAGCAAGGACTACCTGCATACATTTCCTTCCCTTAATCATATTATCTACGTTTAGTCATGACAGAAGAATCTTGTATATATACAACCAATGACAGTCCTTTCTCTATACTCTCTCCATACCCCTAAACAGCTGTTCCTGGAGATAATGGATCCATACAATGGTATAGAATATGACATAGGTAGATGTAAAAGAAATTAAAATTTGGCATAATTTGGGGGCAGGGGGTTGTTAGTAATTAATTATTAATTATGCTACATGTTTCATCACCAAGGTAAGATTCAGAAACTAAGGTCATGATATCATGCTTTTTCCATTTGAATACAATGCAATTGCATTTTAAAAGTGAATGTACCTGAGCATGGAGAATTGGGAGACGTATTTGGTAACCGAAAAACATAATAAATATATGAAGTAAGAAGATTATTTCTTCCATGCTGATCTTGGTTTCCTTCAAGGTTTTTATGAAGTCTGTTGACAATAGAGGCCATGGCTTCAAAAGATGCTTGACCTAGATTGACTAGAAAGAATATAAAGAGTTAAATATCAAGCTGTTTATTTCTACTGACAAACTGTCTAAAGGAGGGAGGGAGAATAGTCATCACATTCAAGTAATCTGACAATATCGGAAATATTTGTTAAGCATGAATATCAATGGAGTTGGCAAATGAATTCATTCAGCACTGAAATACCTTCATATGGTCACTGAGAAATGGTCATGACTTGAAGATTATAAATTCTGAAATTATCAGTTATCTTTAGTAATGACTTGTAGTCATAATAGCCAAAATAACTTTTATTCCAGAAAGTGTGTTCTTTGACAGTTAATTCCAAATTCTTATAATAAAAGACAATATTCAAAATTTATCTAGATTCTTAATCGGTTTATATTTTTCTTAAATTGAGATCTTGTTTGGCATTTATTTATTTATTAATCAAATTTGTTTGCTGCTTATTTCAAATTCTTTAGGTTCTTAAATTGGTAGTTCATTTTTATTTTGTTCAGAGCTGAAGACAAACTCACCAAATGAAAACTTTTCAGACTTGCTCTGAAGATCTCTAATAGCTTTAAGATATTAGAGATAATTTCTGAAGTGATTTAAAATGAAAAATACTTATAATTCTAAATGTAGCTGTAGCATGTTAAATTATAGAGGAATAATTACAACAAAGAGAATTTATATTACATCAAAGAGAATTCATATCACATTTTCACTTAAAAACATAAGCGTAAATGAAATACCTATTTGGCCCGCAATAATAGGTGGTCTTACAACCAAAAGAATTAATTTGTCAAGCAGAAGATGGAGAAACCGCACCACAGGCTCCAACTGAGATGAATTCAAAGCTGAAATGCTGCTCTTTAATTCATTTTCCAAGTTGTTCTCCATAATTCTCATGTCGCCGATCCGTACAGGGAACATATGTTCATCCAAGGCATGAACAAGGGCGAAGAACTTGTCAAGAAAGGGGTCCTAAATAAACAAATAATAATAATAATAATTTTTAATATTTAGCTATTCAAACTAATGCCATCAAGGCCAGAATGTAAAAATCATCAAATGATTCAAAGCGCAGATTGTGCAAAGAGGCAGAAGAAACAGTAGACCATATAATCAGTTCATGCAAGAAGAATATACAAATTATAAAGAACAGCATAATATAATCACCAATATGGAACATCTCTAAAAAATATCATATGCTATTAATGAAAAAATTAGTGGAGACATAGAGTTGAAAAAATAGTCAAGAATGGCATTTCTGAATATAAACTGATAAACGCTTGGCTTATAACATGCCAGTGGCTGAAAAGAGGAAAGTATGGCTGATGTGGCAAGACCAGGGGCTAGAAGAATAGAAAACAAGAAACTGGAGAACATTGCCAAGTATTAAACTCTGAGAATCAAAACTGAAAGATTTGGGGATGAACTAGTTATGATGGTCCTAATTTCCATCTGACACAGTTACAAAAGCACTTACACACTGCTCGGATCCCTTCCTGGAGGGAGAGGTGTGCACCAGGCACCCCCACAGCTGGACTTTTGGATAAAGCAACCCTCCCCAATGGTTTCTTTGATGGGAGATGAAGCTTATTTCAGCAAATTCCTGTTACTTCTATGCAGTCAACTGCATGGAGGCTTAGCATGCTTGGATTTTGGCAAAGCGCCAGAGTGGAGAGGCAGTAAGGTGTGTGGGCTGCCTCAGGCGGGTGAAGGAGGCACAGAGCAGGCTAGTCATGAGTGCCTCGCTGCTGAAACTTGATCTTGTTGAAATCTAGAAGAAAGCATAGACTTTCCGGGGAAGCTGGCATGGAAAATTGTCCACATGATTGTTTAGCACTTGACAGCTGTTCATAAGCGTGAGTGGGTTGTCAAGTTCCCAGGCTGCAATCACATGATGGGCAGGGTTGTGACAATTTGCGATGATCTATAAACAATTCTTTCCAAGCCATCAAAATTTCAAACAGACATTAAGTGACTGGACATATGTCAGGGATTATCTCTACATTCCATAAGAAATGGTGTCGTAATATTAGAGCAACTTTATTTACTGTTACTTTCCCTGTGTTAGTGGGATCCCTCTTAATACATACCTGTGTATGAATGGTTGACACAGCAATTATTTCTACATTAAAAACTCCTTTATGGTTGTCTACCCACTTCATTCCAGGCAAAGGCACCTGACAAAAAGCAAAACATAATAAAGTGTAGGAGATAACCAGGCTGAGACCCAGGAAGGGGTCAAACACATCATTGGTCTTGAATCCCTTCACTCTCACAAGTGATTTTGAATTCCACTGACTCTTATCTACCGCCAATTTGCTTGAACGTTAATGCAGTACTTCAGATTCTTGCAGAAAGCTTGCAATCTACCCATATGAACTTCCTGGTCTTCTGATTTTTCCATGCTTGACATATAATCAGTTATGACTTTCATTATGGTGAAAGAATAGTTTGTAAAAAACAAGCATTTTAATTAACAAACGTGGTTAAAACATTTCTAGAATTTACTTTCAAAATAGATGTTCTTAATATTTGGGATATGTGTTGCTTAACCCACTTTACTGAGTCACACCCACTATAGGAAGTTGCTAACCTCTGGGGAGAGTACAGAATAAGCTTGTGGTGGCTTCTCCAAAGAAACAGGGAGACAGAACTGGCCTGTTTTTAATCGTCCATTTTGTAGCATCGGTATCCACTTGAATGGGAAAGAAGAATCAAAACATCATTAGCACTTATCAAATGCATTGGAAGTATTTGCTTATTCACTTACCTACAATATATCACAAAAGTGAGTACACCCCCTCACATTTTGTAAATATTTAAGTACCCTGTTTTCCCCAAAATAAGCCCTCCCTGGATAATAAGGCCAATCAGGTTTTTGAGCGCATGCGCTAAAATAAGCTCTCTCCAGAAAATAAGCCCTCCCCAAAAATATTGCAACACAGCAGCAGCCATGAGGTGACCACGCTAGCCACCTCCTGCACCTCAAAAATAATAAGACCTCCC
>JAPKID020005195.1:0-11259 GCA_026931265.2 Tropidonophis doriae | reverse complement strand
AAAGAAATAAACCAAGAAACAAAGAAAGAAAGAAAGAAAGAAAGAAAGAAAGAAAGAAAGAAAGAAAGAAGGAAAGAATTAGAGAGGCCTTTCTTTCACTTTAGATGGATAACTCAAAAGAAAAGATGGTACTTGGTTCTTATTTTTCATACAAAAGCTGAATGGATTTGCAGGTCCACCACATGTATCAAATAGACTAAGAAGAATTGTGAAAGCCTCATTTTTACATTTTTTTACTGTATGTCAGCTACAGCTGCCTCCACAAGGAGAAATAGGACTAGTTATCCTAGAGTCACTTGTCTGATGATCACGATTGCAGTTTTGTCCTCATAAATCATCTCAACAATCTTGGTGTTCTTCCTTGGAATCCACGTAGCTAGCAAGGCTGGGGCCAGCAAGGAATTAAGTTACCCTCAAAATACTTGTATGTCTGATTGGCTATGAATGCTGCAGAATAGATATTTTCTTCTTGTCACTGCTGAATGTTGTTCAACATTTCAAGAACTGTATTTCCCAGACAGCCTCCCTAACGATCTGATAGTTGTGCCAAAGAAAGAAGTCTGTGAGTGTGATTTTCCATCCCTGCCAAATTTAATCAATAGGCAGAATTTCTAAAGATCCGACTGGCTTGCAAATATTCCTCTCTTAGGCAACGAAGGTATGACTGCATATATCTGATAAAGCAGACTTTTGGCTTTTCTGTAATCTTCCTGAAAGAAGTTACTGTTTTTGCTGCTACAGGCCAATACAAGTAAAACTTTTAACACTTATTTCACATTCTTCAAGTACAGGTACCCCTCAACTCACGGCCACAATTGAGCCCAAAATGTATGTTGCTAAGTGAGAAATTCGTCAAGTGTGTTTTTCTCACTCTACGACTTTTCTTGCCAGATTGGTTAACTGAATCACTGCGGTTGTTAAATTAAAGATATGGTTGTTAAGTGAATCTGGTTTCCCCATGAACTTTGCTTGTCTGAAGGCTGCAAAATGTGATCACATAGCCCTGGGACACTGTCATTTTCATAAACATAAACTTACATAAACATAAACATAAAATTTTCATAAAGTCGGTTGCCAAGCATCCAAATTTTAATCATATGACCATGGGGATGCTGCAATGGTCATAAGTCTGAAAAACGGTCATGAACTGTTGGAAGTCGAGGGCTATTTGTAGTAGATAGTTTGAAACAGAGGTGGTATTCAGCCAGTTCTGACAGGTTCTGGAGAACCGGTAGCGGAAATTTTGAGTAGTTTGGAGAACTGGCAAATAGGCTGGCCCCTACCCTGCTTTCTCCCAGCTGATCTTCTTTTGTTGCCCTGAACAGGAGGACACGGCTGGAAGGCAGGTTAGTGGGGTGGGGAGGGAATAGGGAGTTTGCAGTAACCTTCCCCTGCCATGTCCAGAAAGCCACACCACCCCCACAAAGCCATGCCCACAGAACCGGTAGTAAAAATATTTGAATCCCACCATGACAGCCTAGATTTAACCATTCCAGCTTCTCCTTCAGCTAAAGAGTCGTTCAGCTTTATATAAACTCCTTAACCAGAGCAAAGATGTCAGATGCATCTTTTTGACCAGATCAGATCAATATTTATCATCTTTACACCAATCAATTAGTAGGGGAACCTCCACTGTCAATTATTATTTTTTAGTTCTGTCATTTTCAGTAAAGTGATTTCACTCCAAGCTTATCATAAATCAGCCAGACCACAAAGTGTTTTAAGTTTGGCCAGGAATAAGGATTGCTTACTCAACACTTGTGTTGAATGTGTTCACCTTAAGAATTTCTGCATAGAGTGTTACCACTATGTTTGGAAATGTGCCGGGTGTATTGCTGCAGTTAATCAGACTGGAGGCTGAAATGTAGCCAGTTTTTCGGCATGAAAAATGTTAACATAGCTTTATAAACATCACGTCAGCTGTTGGTGAGGTTATTTTTTCCATTATTCTGTCCAAAATTCCATAAATACAAACCACCTCTCTGAATCTCAGGCAAAGCAAACGGTAATTCATCATCATTAGCTCTGCCAACATTATTAAGTCCCAGACTGTCAAAGAAGTCCATCTTTTACTTCCCCACTAAATGTCATTGTATTTCATTCCTAGAATATAGTGCTAGTAAGGCAGTAAGTGCAAAATAGTGTAGGAAGTTGCAATTATCTATCAGTCCTTCCTTCAGCCTTAGTTGACACTTGGCTTCGTGCAGTTGAAACTTGGCAGTTTCTTAAAAAAAAAAAATAGCAGTACTGAGCTGACACATTTCTGATGGAAGCTTTTAAAAAGATGTACAGGCGGTCCTTAGCAACTACAATTGGGTTCAGCAATTCTATCATTAATCAAAGCAGTCGCTAAGTCACAGTTTTTCAGTTTTTCTTGGCTTTGCACACCTGAGATGGTCATAAAGGCAAGGATTGATTACAAAATTAGTTTTTCGTCATCGTGGTGTAGGGTTCCCTGCCTAAGCAGGGGCTTGGACTAGAACAGTGGTCACCAACTGGTGGTCCACGAGAAAATGTTGGTGGGCTGCAGAAAAATTATTTGCATTTTTTTATATTGCACTAAACCAGGCTCCTCAAACTACAGCTATGGATATATGCAATGGATGTTTGTGTTGCTGAACAGTGTCTCCCCCTTCAAGGTCTTTTTGTGTGGGTCATGGTGGGGCAGAGTTCTGACTTGGAGACTACTTCAACCTCCTGCTATGGGGCTTTGGGCAGAGGCTGGAGGGAAGTGTCACTGGTGGTGAAGAGCTGGAGGACCTTGTTCCAGTGGGTCTGCATCATGGCCTGGGACTGGCTGACCATCTCAGCCCACTGAGCCTCCAGGCACCGGTACCTGGCCTTGCACTTCCGCGGGTCTTCCATCTGTTGCTCGTAGTCCTCAGTGAGGTGCTTCTACTGAACCTCCTTCTTGGTCAGATCCAATTTGAACTGAGCTGTTTTGCCAACTCTTTCTCATGGTAGTTGCCTAACACCCAAAACTGCTTCCTGTTGGGGCCCTAAGGAGCCCAGAGAGGGAGGAATTGCTGGGAGTGGAGGGGCAAGTAGAGGCTGGGGAAGTGCCCCTGGACATGAGTGACATTGAGTTGGCCATGCCCACCCAGTTACATGACCACCTAGCCACGCCCACCCAGCTGGTCATTAGGCAGATCATATTAGTGGTCCGTGGGATTTAAAATTATGAATGTAGTGGTCCCTGAGATCCAAAAGGTTGGGGACCTCTGGACTAGAAGATCTCCAAAGTCACTTCCAACTCTCTTATTCTGTAAGGTCTTCATTGTGAACAGTCACTTCCTGAGGGAGTTGGTAAACCAAGGCTACCTGTATACCCAAAATTAAAAAATCAAAAACAAATACCTGAATTGTTCCCCAGAAAGGAAAACTGCCTTTTCCCAAGTCTGTGAAGGAGACCTACAAGAAGGTGTGTCCCTAATGCCAAGTTGCCAGTCTTCCATTTCAACTTCCATCAGCCGCTAAAACAGATACTAAAAGTATTAATCACAACACACTTGTCCAATACACATTTTACATGCTCAAGATCCTTTACATGCATAGGATTCCACTCCACATCTGGGCTGAGAATAGGCAGCTGTTCCATCTAAGCCAGGTCCTAGGTATACCATCAGAGCCAGTTTGGTGTAGTGGTTATGGCACTTGGCTTTAAACCTGGAGACCATGAGTTCTAATATGGCCTTAGGCACAAAACCATTTGGGTGATTTTGAGCCAGTCACTTTCGCTCAGCCCCAAGGAAAAACAGGGCCAAATCACTTCCAAAAAAACCTTGCCAAGAAAATTGTAGGAAGTAGTCTGGACAGTTAGTTGTCAGGAGTTAAATACTGACTCGAAGGCCAAAAAAATCCACGTCCTTAAAAAAAGTAAATACCAATAACAGCTGCACTGGTATATCCCATATTGAACTGCTGGGTAAATTGCTCTTTATTTTTAAGTAATTAAGGAAGCTACTTATTTTTTGCTAGATGCCACACATTTTGGGAAAGAGCATAAACTCTGACACGCTAAGGTCCTATCTCATTATCATGAAATGGTATATGCTTATAGCTCTAGATCTACAGTACGTTCTTGCCTAGGGACAAGTTGCAAAGGGGAAAACTGTTATTCTTGCCCAGACACAGAGGAGAAATTAGTTATGGAGCAGTGGTTAGAGCGCAGTAATGCCGGCTACTTCTGCTGATCACCGGCTGTCAGCAGTTCGGCAGTTCGAATCTCACCAGGCTCAAGGTTGACTCAGCCTTCCATCCTTCTGAGATTGGTAAAATGAAGACCCAGATTGTTGGGGGCAATAGGCTAACTCTGCAAACCACTTAGAGAGGCCTGTAAAGCACTGTGAAGCAGTATATAAGTCTAATTGCCATTGCCATTGGTTTCATCTCCAGCAGGAATAAGGTTGCTGAACAAACACACAAGCTTCCTGGTCAGTAGCCTTCTCTAGTAAAAGCATACATCATTTAAAAACACATACACACCTGGAGAGAAAATTGACACTTAAGCAAGTAAAGTGCACTGTAATCTTGAAAGTGAATTTGGAGGCTGTATATTTTGTCAGGATTTCATAACCTGGGAGAAGTAAGGGGAAGCAAGGACATTCATAAGCTGTTTTTCCTTTCCTTTTATGCTAGGCTCAAGTGTGTATGGTTAGATGAAAGAGGGCACCTGTGCAAATCCATTCAGAATAATAATCATAAAGGGGATATAATCATAGAAAGAAAGGAAAAAACTAGGAATGTTCTACATAGCAATAACTTTTTCAGTGGAAATTGTGTATGGGGGAGAAGGGGATGCTTTTTAGATGTTTACAAAAAGATAAACAGCCATCAGAATTCCTGCATCTAGAATCAAAGTTGCCCATCACTTCCTGAAAAGATTCATTAGAAAATCCTCGCCTTCTAGCAGGGTTGGCTCCTGTTCATCCTCACCTCCAGGCACTAATTGCCTTTCATGAGATGCTCTTTTTGAATTTCCTTTGAGATTTTCCAGCATGAAAGGCAAGCAAATATAACAGAATATTTATTTGTGATGTGCATCTCCAATAAAGATAAGAGCAATCTGTCTCCTCCAAACTCTGTCTAACAAATCAAGGGCACAAAAAACTGAGCACTTGGAGAGCTTTCTAATTTTTCTTGTTGAAATTGAGAAGTCTGAAAAGGCTACCCAATAGAAGTTGCCAGTTCTTCAACCTGATCAGAGGTAAGTAGCTAGGGTGAAGAGTTCATTGAAGACAATACACATCTGATGTGATTTTTGAAGTTACTTCTATGCTTGTTTTAGAATTAACATATATTAGAGATTAAGCATGCAGGAAGAACCTTCTTACCCTTATGGGAGTGTTTTCAAAGCAATACTTTTTGTAGCCAAAAAGTGATTCCAGCAAAAACAGACTGGCTGCCTTTGGAAAACCACTGTTTAAATATTACTAGACAACCTGTGTCCCATTGGGTCATCATTTCAGAAATATTTCTTTAGCTGATAGGAAAACAGAATGTCCAAGGGTGAGCAAAAAAAGCAGTGGGAGAAGTGACTTTCAATTTCCTGCAGGCTTCCCCATTGAGTTTCCTTGTGGGAATCTGGCTTGGAGCACCAAAAATCTTCTCCCCTTCCCTTCTCAAGGTCAGTGGCGGCTGTTGGGTGGGAGCAGGAGTGAAGGATTGCAAGACTGGCTGAGAAACTGTCACACAACATTGAAAATAAAGATTAGTTGACTCACCAACAGCCCACAGCTCTGAAGGAGGCACAGTTTGCCCACATTTCATTCCCTTGGGACACATGGGTCCTAAATTTTGTAAGCATCTTGTAGGTGAGCACATTAGAGATACCTTGGTTCAAAAACTGTTACCCTGCAGTATTTCACCTAATAAGAGTTTTAGTAGTATATACATAGAAGGGAACTACTGGAGTCTTCAGGATGACTATAGGAATTTCACTCCTTCTGTTGAACCTGCTGCTTATCTTGCAGGCTGTAAATTTCACTCTGAGAATGGCTTATTGATGAGCAACATGAGATTATCTTCCTCTTGGGTTTTGTGTAAGATGGTTACACTTTTAATAACTAGGTTTGCAACTTTGATTTTATTGTGTTGCTGAATATTTCCTTTAATACTTTTAGTGCTGATTCCTCTTTGAGTCTCTCATTTATACTCTCCATCCTTCCTTTAATCCACTCAAGGAGGAAATATTTTTCATTTTGGCTTTTTAACTGGCAGCTGTTTTTTTTTTATTGTTCCCTAACCAGGTTACTACATAAGCCAAAATCACTTTGAGAATGCTATCGACTGAATAACTTCAGAATCTGCTGTGGATTGTAAAGTATTATCTTGTGGCTTGGCCTCCATTTGGGCCACTTGCCTGAGATGGTTGGAAGCCAACATGCATAAGACTTACCAACAAAATATGTAATGACAGCCACATCCGGAGTGTAGATTATTTCGTCATTTTCAAGAAACAAATAACGTCTGAGCTTGTTTATATGGTAGTTTCATAAAAACAAGATTCAACTGTATTTAAATGATGGTGTAGCTATTGCTAGCAGGCAACATGCTATTAAACCTCAGCCCTTTGTGAAGCAATGCTCAGATATTAAATGGGTTTCTTATATAAATGGGCTTAGTTGTGTTTTGACAGACTGCTTGATCTGTATTTTAAAAACAGGACTAGCTTTCTACATTCAAGCCAGGATTTGCCAGCTGTGGTATTGGTGGTTCTGTCCAAAAGAATGTTTTTTTTGTTTTCCACTTTTCGAAACCAGAAGCATCATATGGCATTTGCATTTGCCATTTCTATATTTGTGGCAAGGGACATTGTTTTGCCTATTCCTTTACCATTCTGCATATCCCATTGGCTATTTTCAGATGGTGCTGGCCACGAAACCAGAACCTGGATTACTTAGTCACTTATAGCAAACAAAAAAATAATTCAATTACACAATTCAATTCAACTGTACTTAGGCAATCCTATGAAGAATGAATTAATGTCTGTCATTAACAAGACACAATACAAAAAGAGGAGTAACTCCAGTGTTTCATGCAATTCATTCTCCATGACTGTAATCTATCAGTCAGGCTGTTTTTTGCATATGAGTTTAGCAGGGCTAGTCTATCTGATTGACAGATCCTAGAGGCAAGTAGCTGGAAGTACTTAGTGTCAAGTATGGGAAAATCAGGAAGTCCAGGCAGTTCAAAAAAATATAAAAGCTTATTGCAAGTTTGTGCACTCTACAAGAATCTGAACTACTTCCAGTCAAAGTCAATTTGTGGTAGATAAGACTCAATGGAATTCAAGCTGTGCTGGACCTAAGTCTCTTGTGGGCACAAAGGAACTCAAGACTGATGATGTGTTTGACCTCTCTCAGGTTCACCTGGTTATCTTTTACACCACAGGGGTCAAACTCGCCATGTCACGTTGCCATCACATTTCATTTTGTGATGGTTTCCCCATTCACAGAGCTGGGGTGGGCATGGCCTGCGTATTACTCATCTGGTCTATGTTGTTTTATGGTGTTTTTCCCATTTGTGGAGTTGGAGAAGGTATGACCTGCGTGTGATGCATCCAGCCCGCAGGCCACCAGTTTGGCACCCCTGTTCTACACCCAATGCTTCTAACAACTCCACTACCCTGTTTGTCAGTCATGAGTATGCAGTTCTTCCATTCCTCCCATCTATCACAAAACACTTGCAAAATCACTAAATCACCCACTAATCATGGGTGCCTCCATTCTAGGTGCCCACCTATTTTTGCTAAGAGCACGCCACATATTAAGGGCATATTGCTGCCTGTTTTTGCCACCAACTTGTATTATTAAGGGAGAAAACAAAATTGAGGGAATTTACCAATTATTTCTTATATTAATTAATTAATTAATTTTATTTATTATTTGGACTTATATAACTGCCCCCTCTCCCCGAAGGGACTCGGGGCGGTGCACAGGAAATTTAAAAAACATATAAATATCACAAATATAAATAATTAAAACCGAATTAAATCATTATCCCCTGTGCTAAAATTTTTGGGTTTTTAAAAATACTATCCCATTTAAAACCCAATTAAAACAATTTAAGGTACAGACTATAGGCTGGATAAAATCAATTAGGCCAAACCAGCCTGATGGAACAAATAAGTCTTTAATTTCTGGCAGAAGGAGCGGAGGTCTGTGTTTGTTCTGAAATTTGGGGGCAGGTCGTTCCAGAGGGTTGGGCCCACCACAGAGAAGGCCCTTCCCCTGGTGTCACCCGCTAGCACTGCCTAGTGGACAGCACCTGGAGAAGTCCCTCTCTGTGGGAGCGAATTGGACGGAGGGATGTTTGGGGTAGGATGCGATCCCACAGATAACTAGGTCCCGTGCCATGGAGCGCTTTAAAGATGGTAATCAACACCTTATAAGGGACTAATAAGGGAAACTACTTCTGTTTTTTTTAAAAAGTGACCCATTTGTAATTCAGCCAATATCAGCAAGTCTTTGAGACTTCTTTTCCCCAGCTCTGGAACAATATTTCAGTCACAAAAGCAATAGCAAACAACATTACACGAGGCCACTGTCTTTGACAAAAGAAAATCAACATTAGCTATTGCACCACTGGGAAAATTTCAGCAACATTAACGCAACATTTTGGGTTTCAAAGCAAAAATATGCTTCAGAACTTGTAGGGATAAGGACAGGGATTTTTTTGTTTTTGCAAGACAGTGTTTAGGAATTTAATACAAAACATTGTATGGCCTTAATACTCTATTCTGTTCTGTGAAGCCACTGAGTCTGCGCCTAGTTATTCTCTCCGCAGGGAGAAATTTGTTCAGTTCACATAATAATTTCACCTCTTCCATTTCACAGGCTTATATGCAGTCCAAAGCGTAGTTATCTGCTGAACTCTACACTTTCCTGAATGTTGCGATGCAATTCACAACTGGAAAAAAATAATCTCAAACAGTGATCTATTGGAAAATATGTACTGTACTCCCAAATGTGTGCTATGGGAAAATTTGCATGAATATTCATGCCATGTTTTTTTTTTTTTAAAATAGAGACAGAAATGGGACACAATATATTTAAAACTGGCAAAGCAAGAAACAAAATAGTCAAGCTTCACCACTTCAAATATCCCTCAATCTGTAAAATCTGTAGATTTTGAGGCAAGGTCCGACACAGACTTCTTTAAAACAAATAGGTTTATTTACAAAAATAACAAGGTAGAACTATATACAAGGCAAGAGCACCCAATGCAGAATTTGACAGCTATTTATAGGGGAAATAGGCGGGAAAGTCCAGACAGTTACAGATACTTTATTTCAGCCAGCCGCGTCTTAGCCAATCAGGCGCGGCTGGCAGTTGCAGCAGGTGCTGGGTTGACAGGCAGAGTTCAGCTGGTCGTAAGTCGTGACCGGTCGTAAGTCCGAGGACTCAACAATGATGATGATGATGATGATGATTATTATTATTGCCAAAGTTGGGAGAAACTGACTTACAGGAAAGAATTGGTTTTGTGTTAATAAACTTACAAGCAATTTCTATATGGAGAGTTTTGGAAATTATTCACAATTATTCTCAAATATACTCTCATCATCTCTTCTAGGGTCAGCAATGTTGTCATGCCAACACACACATACACACACACACACACACACACACATCTCAATGCTCTTATCTAATGAATGGGTGAAGAGGTAGCAGGAAAAGTCACATGTCATTTCACAAAAGAACCTGGTAACTTGAATGTATATGTTTAGCAGGATCCTCCTTTCTTTTTCTTTGCCCCCCACTTTTTTTCTGGAAAATCAGAAACATTCTCCCTTTGCCATCCAGCATGGAGCAGAAGCGAAGAAGAACAGATGAGTTGCCAGTTCTCAGGTGACATACCCCTGCCAAGATATTTACGATAACAAATGCAGCAATCTGCATTCCAGTGAAAAATGGATTTTGAAGAGGCCCAGTTTTGTCTTGTGTGTGTGTGTGCGTGTGTGCATGCGTGCATGTGTGCACGTCTGCACATGTAGTAATAATAATAACAAAAGCTACATTAAAATTTCACTGGTGTACCCAAGCAAAGTTCAAGCTGCAAAGTTGAAAAAATCCCCATCTCAAAACATATATGTCTCCACCATCTGGAAAATATGGGATTTTATATATTGAAATTAGGCAAATGTGTATTTCAGAAGGTTATATTAATCTCATTTCCAAGAGCTGCAGGCTTCTGCCAAGTCATTAGCTCTCAACCTATAGTAAGAAAGCAAGCCTCCAAAAAAAGACAATTAGGAACATATGGTAGATATGGGGTAATATTGCCAGTATACTTCTATGCCAACAGCCAGTACTCAGATGTAAGTTTCCACCAACAAAAGCAGATTTAGAATTTATGGCTTATTTTCTGGTCATATTTGGGACTAGAATCTAAATGCTGAGACTCTGGGAAAAATGAAGAGAAGATCAACAAATATGATTAAGAAATTGGAGGTTAAAACATATGAGAAACATTTGCAGGAATTGGTATGTCCAATCTAGTAAAGGGATGTGATGGTCCAGTGGCTAAGACGCTGAGCTTGTCAATCAGAAAGATCAGCAGTTCAGTGGTTTGAATCCCTAGCACCACATAACAGAGTGAGATCCTGTTACTTGTCCCAGCTTCTTCCAATCTAGTAATTCAAAAGCACGTAAAAAAAGGAAAATAGGGACCACCTTTGGTGCGAAGGTAACAGCGCTTTGTGCACCTTCAGCATTCAGTCATGCCAGCCACATAACCACGGAGATATCTTTGAACAGTGTTGGCTCTTCAGCTTAGAAACAGAGATGAGCCAGAAATGACTAGCATGGGGGGGGGATCTCTACTTTTGCCTATTCCAGTAAAAAGAAGAGTAGAGGTGGCAATGTTCCAAAACTTGAGGGGGTGCCATAAAAAAGAAGGCAAGACAAGAACAATAGATGGAAGCTAACCAAGGAGAGAAACAATCTAGAATGAAGGAGAAATTTCCTGACAATGAAAACAGTTAATCGTTTGTCTCCAAAATTTGTGGGTTTTGCATCAGTGGAGTCCTTTAACAAGAGACTGGATAGCAATTTATCTGAAACTAGCCATTCTCGGTAACACATTGCTATGGCCGAGTCTGGTTAAACGGCCAACCAATCTGTGTGTAGATCTATGCCTGCACACACCAACACAGACACACAACAACCGTATAACCCCTAACCTACCTACCTACTGTATTTCTCCCTCTTTCCCTCTACCTACCTACCTACCTACCTACCTACCTACCTACCTACC
>JAPKID020005194.1:0-11259 GCA_026931265.2 Tropidonophis doriae | reverse complement strand
AAGGGATCTCTCCCCCCGCATCCGTTCCCCTGGCTCCTCGGGCGAAGCGGGATCGCCTTCCCCCCCGACCCCCACCCGGCGCTATGCCTGGGTGGGGATCCCCGCATGCCGCCCATTCGGTGGGGGCCCCTTAAAGAGCCCCCGTAGCCCCCGAAGGGGATGTCAGGGAGAAACAAGCGGCGGACGAGTCGAGGACTCGTCCGATGCCCCCGGCGGCCGGAAGCAGTCTCAAAGTTTTGGTTTGGAGAAAAATCCAAATACATATTAGGCCGATGCTGTTATTAATTTCCCGTTCCAGGAGTTGAACCTTTCGACTTTCAGCTGCTTCCATTGGGTTGTCAGTGGTGGAATGACCACTAGGCAGAATAATTGGCTGAGATATTTGCTTTGTCAAATACACAGCCATAGATTAATAATTGCAACTCTAGCAAAACAAAATGACAATAAAACATGAAAAATGATATTGACTTGATGAAAATGCACTATGTCTATCTATCCCCCAAGCCCCCAAACAGAAGAGTGCTGTAACTAGTGAGTAATATAGTATCACCACCAAATAAGTTTATCTCCAATAGAGAGCAACAGATCTATTGGTGATTACTACAAGTAGAAATTAGTACAGAAGTTTGGAATAGGTGTAGAAACATATACAGTGATAGAGATAAAAAATATTCATATAGTAATGTAATAGTGGCATGAACATATACCAGGTAAGGTTCAAGTTAAAAAAAAGTGTTTGTGCCTGTTCAGAAGAATGCGTTTTGAAGATACTATACCAGTGATGGCTAACCTTTTTTGGCTTGCGTGCCAAAAGTGGGGGGAGCACAGGGGGGGTCGTGCGTGGGCGTGCCACACCCATAATGCTATGTGCGCGACCCCCTGCTTTTAGTGCGCTTTTTTCACCCTCGTCAGGCTCCAGAGGCTTTCTAGGAGCCTGGGGTGGGTGAAAACAGCCCCCCCCACCTCCAGAGGCTTCAGGAGCTTCCCTGAGGCCTCCAGAGGGTGAAAAACGGCCTCAAAAGAAGACCTAAAATCAGCTGGCCAGCGCACACAAGCACGCTGGAGCTGACAGGGCAAAGCTTCACGTGGCCTAAGAAATGGTTCCGCATCCACCTGGGGCATCCGTAATTGGCAAACCAATAAAAAACCAATAAAAACCAATAGGTTCGCCATCACTGTACTATACCATATCTAGAGTGATTTTTAATTAACAAGACTGTAGTTGCTCCTTATAATATAGTTTGGTTCTATAGTTGTGGGTGTCAAAAATATTTCATTTCTATATGCAAGAACAGTAATTTATTGTAATTAATGATTTTTTCCCTTCTGTTTATGTGTGTCAAAATTTTGGAGTCTGCCTGTACAAGTCCTTGCAGGAACTTGAAAACTGTTTTTTATTTTCTAGTTTTATAGCCTTACCCACTATGCCTATTAATAATTAATAAATGAATGCTTACTCCAAATTGTATTTGGGAGGGTGTTAGGTGGTCCTTTCTGGTTTAGTTATATTTAAGATAACTTTGCATCCCATGTCTTTGGTGAGGAAAGTTCCTGGTTTCTGATAATTGACTTCTGTTGCTGATGAAATTGTGTGGACGAAGGAAAACATACTTCTTAAAATTTCCCCATTTTAATTCTGCCTGGGGTGCGTTCTTTACTTTTTATCTTTCCAGTGCGTTTTTTCCTTTTTCCTTCATTAGCTTGCTTGCAAACAGTATCCCGAGTCTTCCAATCTGGAGTAGTTTCAATAGAGTTAAAAACTTTAAACCTACAGTAATGATATTTGGGGTTGGGTCATGTGTATTTATCCACCCAGCTGGATTTTTCTCTGTTCCTTTGAAATCTTTTCTTCTTGCCTCTCGTAAGGAGTGAGATGTCTCTATTTGCAGTGCTTCGCTTGACTGGATCCAAATAGCGCTTTGAAATGGGGTAGTGAACAAGCAAGGTTCTCCTTTTGAACGATCAGGCTGGAGTTTCTGGATAAGGGAGTGATGAACGGAATTAGAGTTCTGCAGTTCAGTGGAGACCTTATGCTGCCTGCTTAAGAAATGTGCCAGTGATGTTACATTGGGAATGAATGAGCTGCCAATCTTAGGATGCCGGATTAGTGTGGAAAATCATTGATGGAGGTAGAACTAAAGCACCCGAAAAAGGACTTTGGTTAAGAGCAGAAAAAATATGGCATCAAGTTGTTAAGGAAGCCAATATATACTTGAAAGTGAATTGGGGAAAACCCAGCAAAAACTCAAAAGTGGATGGGGGAAAGGAGGGGAGTTTTAACTGGTCAGGTGGCAGGATTTCATTTAATTGTCTTGCAAATATTGTCATAGTTAGCAGAAACAGAATGACTTGTGCAGAACAGAACATGCATTGTATAGCAATGTATGTGAAACTTTTTACAATGTAGTATATGGAAATTGCAGATTTTCTGGAGCTGGTTTGAGATGACACAATTATGTGCAGCCCTAGCTTTGTATGCGCTAATGCCCTGCTTTGTTGTCATGGCCACATCACAAGACTAATATGTGTGTTAGACTGAGTCCTGTGTGGCAACTATTTCCCATTTGTAAGTGTTGTGTTTTGAAATATTTGCATCAAAAGGCCTTGATGCCGAAAGTCTACAGGTTAGACTATACAGAAGAGAATTCTTTTTCCGTTATCCTCCTGATCCCCTCCAGAAAATTTTTAAATTGTTAAATAACCATGGATTTTGATCATGGATGAGCTCTTCCACTGAAAACTGTTTAGAAACTATATAGGTGGAAGAGTTCCTAGAATTCATAGGCAGCATATGGCCTTTGATGGTGAAGACTGCTCTAGAAGGCAGCTTGTTCTTTTTGATCCATAATCCAAAACTCCAGATGTTGTAGTATTTCCTCTCCTTGTCATTACATACAGGTGACATACCTGCCTCCTGCTATTACAGTCTATCATCCGTGCTGGTCCCACAGTAGGAAATATCTTTGTGTATTTCTAACATGCTGCCATCAGATTAATGACATGTAAACTCTTCCAGTTTTTCATTTAGATTCAAAATTTTAAAATGTATTTACCCAATTTACAGACCAATTCTGCTTGGGAAGGTTGTTCATTTGAAACATTGGACGGCATGGGGCAGACAGAGCCCCAGATTCTGTGGCTAAAAAGGCAATGCCATGCCTATACAGTGAATCTCTGGCAGACCATGACCTTTGTTGGTTTGGTTTTGGTGGTGGATGAGCCCACTTGGTGTGATTTGAAAACCATGGCTTATGTTTTATCCTTAGTGTGTTGAAAGAGCCCATCTGATTGTGACTCATTAAGCCATGGCTTAGAGTGACACATGGCCAAGCCATGCTGTGAAATTAATGACCCACTTCCATAGTATCAGCCCATGTTTTTGAAACATATATATTGATGTGGGGTGTCCCTCCCTCACATGGTTCCAGTCGAAAGGCCAAAAATCTAAATATGAACTTTTTTTCCTCTTGCCTTTGCCGTTATTTTTTTAAAAATTATTATTCAGGAGCAGGAGTTGGAGAGGATATTCCAGTATGTTTTTCTTTCACCAGAGAGGTCAAGGAAAATGAGAACAGGAGAGGGAGCAATGCTGTCAGCTTTGCTTCTGCTCCCACACTGCCTTGCCCCACAGATCTTGACAAGTAGTAAAAGGGATGGACAGCAGGCATCCTGACTGGTCTTGAGGTTGTCATTTAAAAATGTTTATATCTATGTGGGTGGCAATATTTGCAGAGGGAAGAGGAGAAAGCAGACACTTGCCTAAGGATTCCCATAATCAAAAGGCACGCCATCACAGCATCAGATCACCTTTATAACTCCTATGTGGTCCCTAGTGCTGGTATTATGAACCTTTATCCTTCTGCGCTCCATCTCTTGGGGTGTCTATTTATAACCGGGAAGCTGCTTATGTTGCCATGTCCGCTGTTTTCTGCCCAGACTGCGCTGCTGCAGACTGGTTCTCTGCCTGCCTTGTCTCTTCCAGGCTCTTCTCCCCCCTACCTCCCCATTCCCGCCTCCACAATATGGATCGGAAATAGCTTATTCCCGGATTTGAGCTAGAGAAATGATACTTCTAGCCTTTGTGTCCCTCCCCTTCAGCAAAGACCTGGAGATGGAAAGGCCAGCAGCTGGGATTTCCAAGGGAGCTGGGCGCCAGGACTGCCGGCTTCTCTCCCCGCTTGTAAGCAGAGGAGTGGGTTGGGGAGGTTTAGGGATGTGATGAGAAAAGGAGAGTTTTGGCAGCCAAAACTCCCTTGGAATGGCCTCATTGTCTGGAAAGGAGGGTTAGGGAGGAAGAATGGGCTTTGTGGATAGTGATGAAGAACTTGTTAGATTGCTGGGTGTTTTCCTTGCCACTTTCGTCTTTATCACATACCACAAGGAAACTCCTTTATCCAATTAAACTTTGTTTTGCTTAAAACTCAAAAAACCCGTGGGTTTATGGAAATATTTGGACTTTTTAGTTTGGAGTAGTTCAAGGACAAAGCTTTGTAGTTTTTATTGTTTGAAAGGCAGAGATAGAGAAAGCTGGTTTTGGGATGAGTCATTACTGTTCATGTGGATATGTGGCTAGGTAGATTCTTGAATGATAAAATTATTGTGGCTTCAGGACATGATGACAACTGGGGCTTGTTTGTTGGAGGCTTTATAGTCATTATGAGAGTATGAATGAAAGTTACTCTCAGTCCAACTACCTCACAGGAATATAATTGTGAGGAAAAATGTGAAGAAGGGACATTTTATAAGTTGCCTTGAACTCCTAACAGGAAAGTTGAGACATACATTTAACATATAAATACATATAGAGCACCCATGGGCTTTCCATAGACATCAGTTGACTCTTGTGAGAATCGAATGCTGGATCAGAAAGGCATTCGGTCTGATCTAGCAGAGATCTTAAAGGACTCACTCCCCCCTCCCCCCTTTTAATAGTGGAGCAAATAAAGTTGCTCAAACATGCACTAGTGGATCTGAAGCCAGTCATAATCTAAAACAATACTCTAAGAAAAGATTTTCAGAAGGTTTAGCAGCTGCTTGAGCTGTTGAGCCATAAGGAGTTCAATTTGTTTCTGCCAAATTGCTCCATATATGTGATACCTCAGTTCAGCAAAATATGCAAAACCAAGGAAGGATCTTGCCAATATAAATAAAAATGTTCCAAAAATGGGAATGGATGGATGTGAATTACAGTGAGAACTTGGAGAAATATAGATCACAAGTTTGATCAATTGTCTGAATTTATTTAGCTTGTCAGAGAATGAAAAAAAGTTTTAAGTTCTGACTGTTTTGCTCATCATGAGCTTCCTACAAAACTTTCCTTGATGAATGCATGTTACATGTAGTAAGGAGAACTGCTACTTGAAGCTCCTTGGGCATATTAAATAGACACCTGAATTCCTCATATGCAATGTATTTACCTGATTTTTACAAACAGGTCAATTTGTTCAAGCAAACAAACAAAAACAATATATATTGTTTCCTCCTGAATCCTTATTATAACCCAGTTAAGTCAAATAGGCTAGGAAATTGACCAAAATTATGTAAATGCTTGTGGATTGGAAATTTAAACCAATTCAAAACTGAGTATTCAGTGCTTTATTTATTTATTTAGATTTATATCCTGCCTTTAGTAGAGGAATTCCATCCTAGACCTCCCTTGCTTACATAATTCTTTTTTCATTATTGAAGTGGGAAGGAACAGGTATGGAACCAAAGGAATAAGTATGACAAAAATTATGGGGAAGAGATTATGGAGTGCTGAGTACCTATTTGAGAGAAGCACTTAATCTTCAGACACCCTTTTTTTTAGATGTTTCTTTGCAGCCAAAGAGACTATAAGCTTAAAAAAAATGAAATGAATAAAAGCAGTTTTCCTGCCAACGCTACTACTGGCCTTCTGTCTTAGGGGTGTGATCTATGGCCATCACTAAATAGCCTCACAGCAACTGGAGTCTTGTAGCACCAAGTAGCTCTTGGCTGATCAGTCAATTTGGGGAGGGTGGGGGAACCCTTTGCTCTTTGTGTTTAAGGATGGGGGGGGGAGTTGCATTGATCTTGCTTCATCTTTATATTTCCCCAGACACAGCCCTTGGCATTAGAATGTTTTCTCTGGGTGTGCTCTTGAAGTAAATGAGAACTGAGTGAATAAAGTGACCACATTAACAAGACATAGGCAGCCCTGCCATCCCCAGAGAGGGCAGAAGTAATTACCTGTCCGTTCCTGTATTGTTGCACCTCCCCCCTTCCCCCCCAGTCTCGTGCATGTGCACTTGCCTTTCACACTTCCCACTGGTCACTGTACACCCAGTTGGGTAGCAAACTGTAATCACATTTACGGTGACAAATGTGGTTATTAAAGAAAATGGGTTAATCCGCCTCCCACAGTTGGAGGTGGCTTAGTGGAGATAGAGAAGGGGAGGGGGTTTCCTCCAATATCAGAAGGGCAGGCAGAGTGGACCAGAAGGGAGATCAGTAGATGAGTGGACAGCTTCATTTAACCTCCTTGATGTGTCAGGACAAACAGAAAGGGGGTGGGTGAGCTGTAGGTCAGTTCTTTAAACAGACTTGGTTGACATACAAAGGTCAATAGCCACTGAGTCATTCCCGTGGCTTGACTATCTGATTGTGTGTATGGATGGTACACATTTCTAGTCTTCTTGTATTTTTGCATTCTGTAAGGGGGGAGAGTGATTATCATGGTGATCACAGGGAGCAGTTGTGTTTTGACCATTGCAAGAGATTGTTACCAGCCAGAGGGTTGCCACACAAAATGGACCTAGTTGGGGCAAGCTTAGTGGTGGCCCAGATTTTCCAAATAGGTGGTATTTAGATGTTTTTGACTACAAAATCATATAATCGGTAGACTGCATATCAGAGACCTTGTGGATTTGGCATGGGGATATATATCTCAATATACTCAGTGTATTTTGTAGCTTTCGTTTTGGGGGAAGGAAATGTGTGAGTCAGCGAAGGGCCTGCCAGTGAGGTTGCTGCCAAGGAAAATGGGTGCTTCCCTTATCTGTGTCTAGGCCTGCCCCACCAAGGGTTTAGGGATGGCATGGAGAAGTCCCATCTGCAGTTCTTGGCTGTGCAGATGAATTTGACCTGTTCAGATCAAGTAGATTACATAATCTGAATGCATGTCTTTCTACACCAATTGCGCTGCCACCTCAGGAGTTGGGTGACTGGCTTTACATCCTGGAAAGTATGAATCCAGATTGTGGAGCTATGAAAAGAAGCTTAAAAGTTTATGGTCAATGTTTTCATGAGATTTTTTTTCTCCAAAAAGGCTAAATACATTGTTTTCCGTTGTTCAAAGGGTGGTCTAGTTCTTTGTTTCTTCCTTGTCTATATGCAAATCTATATAATATTAATTTTTACAATTTATTCCAATTTTGAAATTTAGCTTTGGGATTTTTATGATAATAATACATCTATGTCAGTTATTTCTACTGCTTTGTCATTAGAATATATTTAATCCAGGTGTGTAAATAGTCATATGCTTACTCAGTGTGGTTGGTGTCCTGGATGTTAATCTTTTAAATCATGGGAACTTGAAAATGTTAGTCATTTGTAGCTTTCAAAGGAGTTAAACTAGTTGTGTGTATTCAGGTGTGCTAGAAAACATTTTTTGTGGTAGCTGGTGTGGAATTATTTGAATGGCTGGATGAATAGCCTAGCATTCTTTAATCCTGAGCCCTCCTATTGGCTTGAATAAATCTCTGTGTGATGCCTTAAATACATATGCCGGGGAAGTGAGGTTGATAGCATGTACCTTTTGTACATGGTGGATAATTGGTAGTGGATAATTTCTCCTAATTAATGATGATCAATAGGCAGTAGTTACAGAATAATTCTATTCATTTGTAATAATATATAGTAAAAGGTTTGACAATGATTTTACTTGTAAGTAGAAAAGAAACTCTAAACCATGGAAATTCTTCTCATTAATATTGTATTTCACTTTTTCATTTCACATTACATGTACGTAAATAATAGCACAGTTTCATATTTGTATGAAACACTATCTACAACACAACTGGAGTGTCCCTTATGAAAGGGATTAAAATTTTTGTTCAGCAAATTTGTTAAAAAAAGTTACTGTTTGTGGCCAGATATGCTTTTTACATACAATCCCATTTCTTGGAATTTCCCTTGAATATCTGAAAGCTGATCCTCTTTTTGGCTCCCTCACCTCCTGCCCTTCAGAGGTTTGGAGAGCACAGGTATAATTTTCCTAGCTTGATTGATGGAAAGCACCATCATGATGAAAAAGTGCATAACTCTAGCGATTGCTGCCTACCTAAGTTCATTTTGGAGGGCTAAGGTACACAACACAAAATGTATTTTGTAGATCTGACCATCCACCCTCCTTTTAGTTTGTCTTAAGCCAGCAAAGAACAACCTGATAATTGTCAGAAACACACTTGATGCTCTTTGAAAAAGGGAGAGAGGAAGAGGGAGGGGCGGAGGGGGGGAGGGAGAGAGAGAGAGAGTAATAATTTGAGTGGCCAAAACGACTTCAGGGATTCATCCTGGACTATTTTGAGATGCATTTCTCCAGCATTTTTTTTGAGACTTAACTCCTGGAGAGTTCATGGATTCATAAAAATGGTTGATCTACAATTATCTTTTGTTTTTGTTTTTTATGTTTGGAATAGTACAGTAAAAGTTCCAGGTGGTGTCTAATCTAAATACTAGATAGAACCAATCCTGTTTAGCTTTTTGAGATTTTCCATATAGGGGTCTAGCTTGCTCCATACAGAGGTGCAGCTGAAATCAAGTGTGTTCCTTGAGTTGACAGAATTTGTGCATCCTTATGTTCCAATCCTAAAATAAGGGTTAACAAAGCAGCTTTGTATTCATCTAACACAATTCATATATTTGGGCATAGCATATTGTATTTTAATGTGACCTGGTTTATACAATGCACTGGGCTAAGAAATGCTTAGATGGTAAACATGCTGAATTATAAATTACCCATTTCCATTTTAGTTTAGTTTAACAACTTGGGCAGAACGTGAAGCTAGTTTACCTTTTAAGGGTGGGGAATAACAGATCTGAAAAAAGGGATATCCTTAAAGGAGCTGCTGCTTCCTACCCTTTTCTCTCCCCACTGCACCCAAATTCCTTCAGCTTTTTCACACTGCTCATTTGGGTTTTTCTAAAGATAAGACTATTATATTCCTCCCACCCCCGATTCTCCCACCCCAATTCCAAATACCCGTAGCCTTTTTCTGAAGGCGTAGGAGGATGGGTGGGGCCCAGCCACCTGTTCCTGAGGCAGCATGGCGCGTCTGGGCCTTCTCTGGGGTAACTGGAGTGGTGCATTCTTGGTGGTAATTTTAGCTGCTGAAGCTGAGCTGCTTCAACAGGTGGAATTTCATTTTGCTGTTGAAAGGCCTGTTGTTGGGAGGAGGGGGAGAACTTGCCTCTATAGAGGCTGGGAATGGGTGGGAGAGAGGAAGAAAGGAATATGGAATAGATGCTGGATATTAACATCCCGGGGAAGGCAGGCTCTCGTCTTTTTTGTCTCTAGATGGCATCTAGCCCTTCCCCTATATTTAAAATTTCCTGGCAACTTATTAACTATTGCAAATTGTCCAGTAGCTTTCTAGACTAGCAATTGTAAAAATGATAGACATCTGGTTTTTAAAGAGGCTAAATTATTTAGAGAGTAGGGACTTTTTTTAAAGGAAATTCCAAAGCAGTCTGTGTAGCTTACTATAAGGTACCAGGAGAGTGAGCATTGCTGGTCTGCATAAAAAAATGTAATAGTAGTCCACCTTCTTTTCTTTGTTGGTGCCACTTGGGCAGTACATTTTGTTTTATTAATATAAGAATGAGAGCAAATCAATATTGAAAGAGGCTTTTTTATTCCTCTTGCTTGCAAGAGGCAACATGGCAGGCAGGAGAAGGCTTATTTTAAGATTAAAAAAGCTTTTCTAAATCTACTCATCCCTTAATTTATGACCAAATAAGTTATTAAATTATATTGAAAACAGTGAAGCTTTTGATTAAAACAGTGTAAGATTGATGTTTAATGGGAAATTTGTTTAATGGGAATAACAATTTAGATTTTTTTTCTATTGCATTCAACATCAATTATACTTTTATCTTCTCTTCTCTTAACGTTATACTTATCTTGTTAGCAAATAATAGGGTATAATCACATTGAGATTCCTGTCCCTCTCCTTTTATAAAATTGTTCTTTTTTGAAAATCCAAAATCTATACATGTACCGTGTTTCTCTAAAAATAAGTCTGGGTCTTCTTTTCTTTTGACCCCTGAAATAAACACTATTTTCGGGGAGGTCGTATTATGTTTGTGATGCAGGAGGCAGCAAGTGTGGTCACCTCATGGCTGCTGTGTTGCAATATTTTCAGAGAGGGCTTATTTTGGGGGGAGGGCTTATTTTATCACATGTGCTCAAAAGCCCAATTGGGCTTATTATCTGAGAAGGTCTTATTTTCAGGAAAACAGGGTAGTAACAAGCATCTAATAGTGATACTTTGAGTAAATCTACTGAAACTAAATTAGTTACAATTTACTTATGTCTCTATCTGGTTGCTGCTAAATTTTTTCCTTGAATTCTCTGAAGATTTTAGCAATTTTAAAATGAGAAATACTAGTAGGGTGCTGTTTTACTTATATCTTAATATAGCTTAGAATAAAAATTGATACAATTTACTTGTGTAATATGAAAATATATGATGAAATATCAGAGCCAGTTTGGTTTAGTGGTTAAGGCACTAGGCTAGAAAGCAGGAGACTAGGAGTTCAAACCCTGTCTTAGCCATGAAAGCCAACTGAGCAACTTGAGTCCCGTCAGGGAGATATGGCGGTATACAAATGCAATAAAAACTAAAACAAAACTTGGGCCAGTCACTCCCTCTCAGGGTTGTTGTGGAGAAAATTAGAGGAGGTTTGCTGTCTTCAGTTTGCTGCCTTGAGTTATTTGAAAAACAATAAAGATGGGATACAAATAAATAAATAAATAAATAAATAATAAAATTATATCAAGTGAATGAGGAAATTTTAATGTAGTGTCTAAAGATATACCTATAAAGAGACAGTTGGAGATGAAACCAACTTTTGTCCATTAGTTTATGTTGGATGCTTTGCCATATACCCTCACTGCAAGTATAATAGTAATAGCACTTAGACTTGCATATTGCTTCACAGTGCTTTTACAGCCCTCTCTAAGTGGTTTACAGAGTCAGCCTCTTGCCCCCAACAATCTGGGTCCTCATTTTACCC
>JAPKID020005193.1:0-11260 GCA_026931265.2 Tropidonophis doriae | reverse complement strand
GCGGTTATATAAGTGAAATATAAATAAAATAAAATAAAATAAATAAATAAGAGTTGACCTATATTGATGGCACATCCTTTTTTTCTTTCTTTGCATGCCTACACAAACACACACCTTTACCAACAGTTGTCTTCATTGCAGTGGGATAGAAATCCAATGAAACAATGATTTGTTGAAAAATGTTTCTTAAAATATGTGTCATTTGCTTTCAAGTTTCGGTTGAGCTTAAAAGCAGCCATCATGGTAATAATCTGTTTCCACTCTCTTGCATTATATGCTACCGTTTAGGGACTCATCCATTAATATGTATAAGAAATTTGAATTACCATCTTTTGAAGAAATAGATTCCATATTGGCATATGTATCATTGAAGAATTTGTGATTTGCTTGTGTAAGAGTAGAACTCACTGAAATCATTCACAGTTACTACTGACATGAATAGTTTGGCACTGCCAAGACTTCTTAATCATTTATTAATTTGTAGCTTAGAGTTGGGATCCAATTCAATCATTTTATGCTGTGCAAATAATCCATGCAGTCATATTTGAGGTGTTTGTGTGCTTAAAATCCCATTTATCCACTCTTTTTACTCTATACAATTTTTTTCAGATTTGTTTGGAATAGCATTGAAAAAACTTGAAATCTCATTCATGTAATAATGTATCCAGCATCTTTAAACCAAGGGAAAGCAACTAGTGCCTGCCTAATGTCTTGGCCCAATTTCCAACAGTCCTAGCAAATGTGGCTGATGTCCATAAATTCTGAAACATTGGCTAAACACAAGGAGCTGCTATAATTCCCATCTCTGTACTTTGATCATTCTCTAGATCCTGTTTATGCCAAGCATGAACTTCTAAGCAATAATCTCCTTTTGAAATGCACTGATCCTTATAGTTCAAAAAGGTAGAGGAACCACAACACTTTCTTCTGGGATAAGATAAATAGGTCACTTTTCAAAGCCATACTGATTTCAGTCATTTTTGAATATTTCAGCATTATTTAAACATCCTTAGTTCCGAATTGTATTGTGACTTAGGTATTTATTACTAAATATATCCAGGAGTAAGTTTCTTTTGGCCTAATAGAATATTGTAAATCAGCTGATATTTTCAGCCCCCTTAAGAAGATTTGGAGGATCTTGAGAATCCCTTGAGAAGATTTATAAGATTACTTATACAAAGAAGATTGGTAATATTTGTTAAAGGAATTTGGGGAAGGAAAGTAATAGTGCAACTTTTAAGTATCCAACATTAGTTGTTACGTGAGTCACATAATACAGTCACCACAAGAGGGGGCTTTATGAATACCGTAGGTTGCTAATAGTATAAAAAAAATAATGAAAATCTTTTTTTTAATTGAACAGGGCTTTTTCCCCCCTGTCTTACATTGTGAAAGTGAAAAAAGTAGACATAAACCCTTTTGCTGCAAATTGTACAAGAAGAGGAGAGGGTTTTTTTTTTAAGTGTTTAAAAAACTTATTTATATTGAGTCTTACCTGTAATCTATCTTGCTCATATTGTTCAAATTAAGCAACAGAGCTTCATGGAGTCAGAGACTGGAATCTTTCTTAGTTCTATCTGGGGGATGCCAGAGATTAAACCTAGAACATTTCACATGCAAATTAGATGTACACCACACTGAATTATGGTCCTTCTGTATTGATTGCAAAACAAAGATGTACATCACTATAAAAAACAGCCAGGCTCTAAAGACAAGACATGATGACACTGATTTCACCTGGCCATCTCTATTAGCTCTGTAACCAGCAGCTTGAAAGAAAGGTATCTTAAGCAATTCTACTGTTTTGGTTTCCGATAAGTATAACATTATTTTTAACCAGCATGACAAATGGGAAATGAATCCGTATACTCTTCAGACCTCAGATCCTCCAAGTAAACTTTACCTCAAGAATTTAGGTCAATTAATATTTCAGAGTCTTGTGTATAAAGATACTTTTAAAACAAACAGAATTGGAGAGTTTAAATTCTTTTCTTCTAGTAGGAAATACTAGCTGCAATCTAGTTTTAAATAAACAGAGCTGTCAGATCTGGTTGCAAAAGTCTGGATAACTGTCATCTGCCATTCAAAGGCCATCTAATTTTTCTACAGTTCTTGGAACTAATTTAGTTTCTAACAAGCCACAAAGATATGGAAACTAATATAACCTGGAAGTAGAGAGGTAACATACAATACATGAGATAGGAACAAAGAGATTGCAATCCAGCTATATTATTTCTAAGGAAGAATAGTTATTTATTACTTATTTATTAGATTTATATCTCATTTTTTCAAGAGCTCAAGTAAACATGAAATGCTATCTTTTCCTGCTTCAATGGTTAGATGGCCTAGACTTTGGTATTTGAACAATGATCTTTTTAAAATTTATATTTTATTGGGTTTTACTAATCTGAAAAAGAACTGTTAATATATATTGCTAATCCATGTATGATATATCATGTGCTAAATAAATAAATACACTGTCTTTTCCAGACATTCCCTGTGAGGGTTAGGCAAAGTGATAGGGCAGCTATAGATTGGGTTGAGTGACAGATACAGCTTCTTTTAGCTTTAGGTAATGTTGCCTGTCAAACATATTGGAATAGTACTTGACCACAAACCACATCTGAATCAAAAACACAACGGGGCTGCAAAGTAGGTAAATTCAATATTAGACTACCACAACAAACAGTTTTCAAATCATGGGAAAGTAAACTGTTCCATTCCATTCTTCATGGATCAGGCATCAATTTGAGTGTTGTGTGCAGTTAGATAAACTAGAACTGGTCCAAAAAGAAAAATGAAGGAGATCATGGACCTGGATAGCAATTGAAGGAGGTGGTTATGCTTAACCTAAAAAAAAGAATCAAAAGATTATGGAGAGAGAGGAAGTGGAGACAAAGATCCAAAGGAATGTCGCCTCTAAGGTCATGAGCTGTCCTTTCTTGGCCCTGAGCACAAGAAATAGAAGAATAATGGATTATAATTTTAGGAACGCAGATTCTGAACACAAATTCGTTAGAAAAAGACATTCCTAGCAACATAAGACCAATTTGACCAGTATAAGACAAATTATTTAGAGAAATTATTTAGAGAAACGGTAATCTCTTCTTCATTGGATCTACTCCAATGGAAACTACACAGACAGCCATCTCTGTAAAGCTTTAATATAGATTCCCGTGACCTTTGATACAAGGTCTCTGCTAACACTTGATCTGTAACTTACGCATCTAAATCAGAACCACAGGCTTTGGCAGAAAAAACAACAACCAAGTAGAAGAATACTTCAAGAATGTAGATTGGAACTAAACAAAGAGCTTATGAGGCATCCCAAGAAGCAAAAAAAACCTATTAGGTAGTGTAGTTCTCAGCTGTCATATTCAGAAGAGGAATTTCCATCCAGTAAGTTACAGATTTCACTGGGATTTGTGGCTTATATCCAAGTAACTCTGCAGACCCAGATTAAGTAAAGTTCCAACAACTGCTTCCAGAAAGATCTACAGGCCCAGTTTGAGTTCTAGTGCTCTTGACAGGTTAATCCTTTTCAAAACACTCTTTTCCCCTCTTTCTCAACTGTAATGCCGATGATATAGATGCACTCCTTTAAGGCATAGTGAAAATTCAGCAATAACTTGAGTATTGCATTATAAAATAGATTAAAAAGAGGTTGTATTCAGGTGAAATACAAACAGTTGTACATCTCTCCAAAATTCCTTTACATCAGGTTGCTGGTCATCTAATTGTTGTTGGGTTTTGTTTTATTTTTTTAAAGCCACATTCCTCCCTCTATCATGCTGGCTTTTCACATGAGCTTTAAAGAGCTGCTTCTATGAAGCAAATTAATCATGTCTAAATTAAAATAAAGTGTGAACACATAAGGGTAAATGTGCAAATTCATTGTTTTCACCCTGTCCCTTCCAGCGCCTTCCACAATGGGGCTCAGATGCGTGTGCTGTGTATATACCTGTCAGATGAGCTGAATCGAGCTTGCTCTTTACTGCCAAGAAAGAATTAAGTACAAAATCTTCTGTAGGAAGCAATTGTGAAGTGTGGAAGTTTCTAGTCAGGCAAATAAATTGGATTTAAGTATATTACAGTCATAATCTTTTTCAGCCTCTCTCCAGACAGCCTTTGTACATGGAGAAATGAGAATGTATTCGCAGACAAATCTTGACCTGAGGGAGAAGGCTGAGGGAATCTGGATTTTCAATAACATAAGACAATAAAGCCCAGACTTCTAACGTGCTGCAATATGGTAAAAGTATAAAGAGCTTAGCAACTAATAAAAGGAAAGGGTCTTACAATTCATATTTGAAGATCTAGACCCCAAAAGGACACTCCATAAAGATCGTAATGGGTTAGTCAGTATCTAACAGAGACTATGTACTGTGTTGACCAATTGTCTGTCAGTTGTCTTCTGTAGGGCCTAGATATTAATAAGTCTCAAGTTGATTTCCTTTGGGGATTTGGCCTCATAATTGTACATCAGCTTATTGTGACAATGCAGCATGCTACATATTTATTTAACATGATTCCTGCAGGGGTTAAAAGAAGACAGAAATAGAGAGATGCTATTGCCTTACTGTGATTGTATGCACCCATTGCAAATTTTACCTTCCTCTGTGGCACTGAAAATCAAATCTGATTATAATGTATAGGAGAAGAGAGGGTCTTAGGGGCAGAGAAAAAAACCCAAATGAGTTTTTCACTGTGGTCCGAACAGCAGCATCTTTCATTCAGTAATAGAGGGATTATAGAGAGATTCAATTATCACAAGTTTTGATCTCTTATTAATAAAAGTTGTTCTGGAAGGTATCCACTAGCTAAATAATATTTTGACAGTTAATGCTATTGTAAAGCAAGTGTCGCTCAGGCAGTAGAAACAAGGGGAAACAGATGCATAAGAGATCATCTACTGATTTAGTCAGAACAAATGAAGCCTATTTAACAATCATCCTATAGAGCAGCTTTCTTCAGCTTGAACTTATCCTCTCTGTTGACATGCCCTTTATAAAAAGGCAAATATTTAAAGATGACCCACATATAAAATAAATCTGGGGTTCCCAGTTGCAATCTCAAGACAAGCAGTGTATTAAGCATTATGTGCATTATGTAGATAGTATTTTATTCACTGAATAGTTTTAATATATTCAGCAGCCTTCTGCAGTGCCTAGGAAGCTGCCTGAAATGAAAGCAAACCAAATTTCCCTATCACCCAATACTATGTATCCCATTCATAAGTAGCTGCTGCACAATGCCTTGTGGCTTGGCAGCCGGGATGGACCAGGAGAGGGGAACCAGGCTGCGTGAGTGGCATCTCAGCACGCCCACGTGCAGATGCAGTTCGATTTGCATGAGGGTCACCTTGCATGCACATGCATGCACACACAGTGCAAGGCGCAAAAGTTGAGCTGTGAATGCATGTGCATGCATGTCATTCTAGCGATTGCACCAGTCATGCTGCATGTGCATGTTTGCTGACCTGGTTGCAAATAGGTCATGGCCCAGTAGTGATCTGTGGTTCAGAGGTTGGGGGCCCTGGTCTAGAATTCTCAGTGAAAGTTGTTCAATCAATTGCTACCAATTCATTTTTCATTTTTTTCTAAATGGGGATAACAAAAATTGCACAAAAGGTTTTCAAGATACCAAGCAGGTAGTCTGCTAACACAGAATCTTCTGAAAAGTTCAGCTAAGCACTTTCCCACTCAGCTGGTTTGGTCAAGCTGGGCCTGTCCTATAATTAAGAATGGGGGCCCAAACAAATAGTATTATCAGCAAGGTAGGCCTTGGGAAAGCAATACTACTTCCTCAATAGTAGAATGGACCCTCTGAGCAAAACACAAGCACAAAAAGCAGTAGGACAGCAGTGTTCTGGGGAGGATTCTTACATTTTGGCACTGACCAGTTTCCAACTCTACATATGGGATGAACATCTGCTAGTAAAACTAAAGTCAAAGCCATATCCTGCACATAGTTAGCCTTTGGATGAATTGAATTCAAGCTGAATTATTATTGGACTATATTGAACACTGAATTAGATGATACTCTTATGCCATTAATATATGCAGTCATTACAACCATGCACAGATTGGAGGGTGCTGCATATCGTACCCTCTCATGAAAGCCTGAAATCATTCAGTAGACTCATGAGCTATCAGAAATTCAATCGGCAATGCCCAAGACATAATGTGCTAGTAGTTAACACATAATGAAAACTCATAGAAAAGCAGGTTTTCTTATTAACATTACAGTAAAGATTTGGAATGAAATCTGATGTGAATGAGCCCACGGATGATCATAAAATTATCATAGGAATTTTATGATTGGTTTGAATGAACTTTGCGTTATAATCAAAGACATATTGTTCCACTATCCTAAACTGAATGGGGGCTTTCAAGGAGAATGCAAGTTGAGTCTTGTATCTGTGGGATAAGAAAATATGGGCTACATGAGGAACCCTTCAAAATATGTGTTAGGTACTTTAAACAGTTTAGGAAAGTTCTGCAAAACATCTGCGTGCATCGCATCGATGTTCTGCGTGCATCTCCAAGATTTTTCCAGATTTCAGATAACTCCCAGTGTTTTCTTTCCATTCAGCCCATGCCCTCACTTATGTTATATTAGCACTCTAAATCTAGGTGGATGAAAAATATGATACCTTTCTCAATGTCTCATTGAAATACATAAAAAAAGATTGCCAATTATTTCTCAAACATTCACTCAGCCTTTTTCAATCTGGTGCTTCCAGATGTGTTGGATTTCAACTCTCAATGTTCCTAGACAGCATGTCCTTGCAACAACTCAGTAGGAGGTAAATCAAGTACTAATTAGCCAGCACCAGCATCTATAACTATGTGTTGCACATTAAGAACTTTTGAACTGGTTTGGCAATGGATTAAAGCAGAAATAAGCCTAACATGAAATGTCAACGAGAACAGAATTACTAGGAAGATGTAGCTGCAGGTAAAACGAATAAAAGGATATGCTGAGCAAGTTATTAAAATACAGTGTCGAGATATAGGAAGTAATTTTATACATTAATTCTTAACTAAGCAAGCTTCCCCCCCCAATGGGAACACCGCAGGCTCCCAGGCTGCTTAAGTCAAGCCAGAGGTGGCCAGCGGTTCCCAGATGTGGCCCTGATCCTAAAGACGCCTTCATTTCAAAAGTCTGAAAGTGGGTGTATCCTAGGTTGGTTGGCAACCCAGGTGGAGCTGCCAGCCGTGGTTGGTTCAATCGTTTATGGCCTCTGTTTGTGTTTTTATCAACTCCCAGCAGCCTCTGCCTTCTGGTGGTCTCTGAGTGAGAGAAATAGAGGCGTCCATCCAGGAGGGTCCCACAGATCAGACACCCTGGCCTCTAATTGTCCTCATAGGACTCGGAGCGCTGTGGCTTCCTAAACACTGAGGGGGGCCCTGAGAATCTCTAAGGAGGCATTCGTGAGCCTGCAGAGAACGAGAGGGAGAAGGTACACGACAGGCAGGCTGGTTCCCCGCTGGGCAGAGAGGGGAAATGCCTCAAAGAGAACGGACTTCTCAGCCAGGCAATCCAAATGATAAACAACGGTGCAGAGTCGGCCTTTCCAAGCAAATCAAGAGCCCAAGGGGATTCCTTTCCCGAGTCAACAGGGCCGCAAGACAACGGAAAACATACCAAAAAACGGAAGGCCCCAAACTAGCTCAAGAGGGCCAAAGGGACATGCCCTGCTCACATGAGCCATTTAATGGAATTTACTAGGAGTCTGTTCAACTTTAGCACGCCTGCCATAAATCTGAAATTATGAAGCCTCATTTGACGCCCCTTCCCTTCCGGCCTGCTTCATGATGACACCACATTAGCTTTGCCGGCCATGACTCTCATCGCGGCGACTTCGCCCCCCCCCTTCGCACGCTCGGTGCCTTTCCCGGATTTAACCGGCACCAGAAGGAGGAAGATTGCCCTGGAGCAACCCCAGGAACTCCCAAAAGGCTCTCGGTCCCACGGCAGAACCGACCCAAGAACGGCAGCAGCACCCACAAATCGTGACCCCCGAGAACTGTCTGAGCCCACCACCAGATCTGGCAGGCCTGCAGCAGGGAGGAAAAACCACTCCATTCCTGTGCTGTCCACGTGTGTGTGTGTGTATGTGTGTGTGTTTGGAGGCTGTTGCCGCCTTGATCTTCTATCTCTGTAAATACAACCTTTGGCAAGCAGGGTCCTGGCCAGTAGCACAGCCCTGTCAGCAAGTTGCAGTAACTTCTGTTTTCTCTGAACAAATAAAAAAAACAGTTTTTCTGTCAAGCAAGCGCCTTTCTGCGCAGATGCAGCTTCTGCACTGATGACACCAGATTCCTTCCTGCCGGATCCTTTCCTGGCCGCTTTCCAAGGGCCTTGGACTGATCTCAAGCGGCTTCCGCCCAGATCGAGCGGGATCCACCACCGCTGGGATATTCTCCGTGGTTTCAGCAGCAGAGATTCCTGGCGGTTGGTGGGTCAGCTCCATTGACTTGCAGGCTTTCGGCTGAAGGAAGTGCTGAAGGGACGATGTTGGGAGCGAGCAGCACATCAAGGCCACCCGGCGGAGGCTCATCCCGGCCCTGAACTGTACAGCCGAAATAAAGGAAACGTGGCAGAGGCAGCTCTGCAGCCTTCCGCCGTCTTCTGGGAGCCGTCATTAATTCCTGTGCTGAACATTCTTTGACTTCTGCACCAAGGGCCCCACGAGGGGAAACAGGTCAGGTCTGGACCTCCAGATGTGAACGGCCTGCCAGGGTGCCAAGTGGCAGCACAGTGGAATAGAACCGACATGTAGTTTTGCAGAGAAGCAAAATGTTGGGGTTCCTCCTTGAGATAGCTGTGCAGAGCGAACGTCTTCTTGGCTCAGCCTCCTCCTGCTCCCTTTGGGCTCCACCTGCAAAGGGTCACCCGGACTCAGAGGATTCAGGATTCTCACAAAGCAGGTAAACCAGCCAAAGGAAGGAACGTCGGAAGCTTCTGCATGCCAGCCATACATCATCCGGCACGGAGGAGGCTCTATTCCATCACTTGGACCCTGGCATCGGCCCCACAGCCAGTTGCCAAGGGAATTCTTCCCCAAGAAAATATGTTGCGCAGGAGCCAAAGACCACCCATGGGCTAATGACGGCATTCGTGAGCAATGAGGGAAGGGACATTCACGCTCAACCCACCAGCAGGATCCCCCTTTTCTGCAGCTCAGATGCATAACCAGCTGACTGGGACAAGAAGGGATGGAACCAGCCAGCCTCTAGCTAACCAACTTGCAAATAGTTTATTTTCTCACACATTGCCACAATGTTGTGCAGCCCTGTTCCCTTGCACAAGGAAATGTCTAATTGTTTCAAAATAGTTTCAAGAATCCACCCATTCATTTGCAATTGGGAAACCATTGTGCAGGCCCTGCTCCCAGAGCCCTATAAACGACATCTCTGCCCCAGAAAGAGAACAGCCGGGCAGATGGGAAGCTGAAGGGAAGTTGATAAGGAAGAGAACGCACGTGTGTTTTGCCACACAAGCATGACTGTAGGTGTTTCCTCTGAAGTCAACCTCACAGGAGCCCCGAGTGGGATGCACAACTACGAGAAGAGCCTTACTCATCCTCCCCTCCACCTCTGACGACAAGCGAGGATCTCTCTGGGGGGGAGAGAGAGCCAGCGACACACGCATGACAGAGGGCTGAGTAATGCCTCCCCTTGGACTTTGCAGCCAGCCTTGGAAGAACAAAAGGCTCGCATGGCATCTCCCACACAGCAGCAGCCCAGGATTGCAAGGCTGAAGGCCTGGCGAACCAACTGTTACACACACACACACACACACAAGGCGAAGGAGGAAGTGGCTTCCCCCAGGAAGCCAGGAAAGGCAGGCGAGCGAGGGGGTTGCATCCCCCCCCCACTGGCTTCCAGTTTGCAAAAAGAACCTCCTTCCTTTTCTGCAGCTGCCCTGTTCAAACCGAAGGCAACTCTTAATTCCCAGCCTCTTTCCACCCACCCTGTGGGAAAAGGAATCGGCTGCATTCAACACCCCCCCATGCACAAACGTTTGCAAAGGGCAAGGATCCTTAGGCCCCCTGACGCTCCATGCGCCAGCTCCAAGCGGCTTCCGGCACAGAGGAAAGCCTGGCCAGCAATGATGCCATCTCTGCTCTGGCTTCCTGCAGTTGTGATCCAGAGGGTGCCCCTCCCTCCCAGGAGCCCCCTTGCCCCTTGAGTGCAGCCGCCTGGCACTGTCTCCTCAGGGAGCGCCCATCACCCCCACACAGGGCCCTCCTCCTCCTCCTCCTCCTCCTCTCCAGTCTGCACCCAACACCTGCATGCAGCCCTTAACCTGGATCTGGCTCTTCCCTTGGCACCAGGGCTGCCTACCTCCTTCCCCAGAGCTGCACCCAGAGGGCCTGGCCAAGTTCCTCCTCCGCCTGCCCCTTTGCCCGCCAGGCGCCCCTTCTCCTCCTTCTCCTTCTTCCACCTGCCCGGCCTGGGTGGGCACCGCTCCGTGCTTCCCCCTCCCCGCCCTCTCTGCACGCGTGCCATCCTCATCATCCGCCGCGGCTCCTTCCATTGGCACAGGGGCATCGTCTTATTCCAAACGCCGCCCACCCCCACCGCCGCCCTCTCAGATACTGCCCGCAATTGTTCCTGGCGGGGTCACCTTCTCTGCCCTCCCGGCGGCCCCCTCCCCAAAGCCGCCACGCCGCCCCTCCCGCCGCCGGCTCCCCGAGGACGCCCGCTGCCCCTTGGCGGAGGCGGCCAGCTCCGTTCCCTCGCCCGGCTGCAGTCTTCGGCCGGCGCTTTCTCCCTGCCCGACGGAGCCGCGGGAGCCCTGCGGGTGCAAGTGCAACGCAGCCTTTGGGGCAGCTCCTCCGCCCCGCCGCGGGCACCCAAGCGCCTGACTACAGCACCCATGGGGCTGGGCCGATGAGGCACCAAGGGGGCAGGCGGACTCCTGGGTCGGGGGGCGCGGGGACTCCCAGGCTGACGGCCATGGGGGTCGGGAAGGCGGATGGGATTTGTAGTCCAGAGCCCAGTGGGGGCAGGGACCAGCCCTCTCCGGGGACCCCCCCCCGGTCAGGCCCCGGGGGCTGAGGGGCCGGGGAAGCCAGGCAGGCGAGGGACCCCCTGGCAGCGCTACCCTCGCCCCTTGCAAGAGCCCCAGGGCGGCTGCGCACCATGGGAGTTGCAGTGCGGGCGACCCCAGAGCCGGCCGGCGCCTCCTCACCTGGCCCTCCGCTGCCGCCGCCGCCGCCGCCGCCGCCGCCGCCGCCGCCGCCGCC
>JAPKID020005192.1:0-10318 GCA_026931265.2 Tropidonophis doriae | reverse complement strand
TCTGCTCCCCCCCCCCCGGTTCTGATTTTATTATGAACAGAAAACAGATGTTAAGGAATAAGAAAAGGTATATAAATGGAATTTATAAATATATATATATATTTATACATCTCTAATTATATTTATTGAAAATATAAAAATCAAGTGATTCATGTACAAAATTTCATAAGGAAAGTGTTTTCTTCACATTTGAAAAAATGGTAAATGTGTATTTTTAATAACTTTTTAATGAAACAATTCATCACAGAAATATCTTCTAAGTTTTTTTAAGCCTGAAAATGTAGCCCAATTCATCTTAAGCATTAGGTTTCTTCCATTGCTAAATGAAATTTCCTAGAAATTACATGTGAACACTGCAGGTTAGCCACCGGCCTTTTGCTTGGTGTACTTAAAAGCAAATGACATGTTAAACTAGCACAGACTTCTTTCAAGATGTTCCAAGGTTTAGAAAGATGTTTCTCTACATTAGATAAAGGAGTGCAACAGAGATTCAGTGTAAATCTTTACAGTGTTTAACTGCTTCAATACTTGTGTTCAAGTATATGTTCACATGATTAAAATGCCTACTTTGCCATGTTTGTCTAATTTTGATATAAAAATTTATAAATTACAGTAGATAATTTCCTATAGAATATTTCGAAGGGCACACAGAGCTCTTACTAACTTTAAAGTGTTCCAACAATCTCCAGAGTGCATTCAAACAGAAAATATATAAAATAATACAGAGGGTTGATGAAAATTACCCACAACCTGAATTGAATTGACTCTTGAGATTATTTTGGTGGAACAAAGATTAAAAATGTAGCTTAGGAAACTGACTATATTCATGGATGGGCGGAGTCAAGTGTTACATTTGCTACATAAATACATTTCCAAGAACAGTTCATGTTATATACGGCCCTTTATAAAGTATGAATGGAGTTCCAAAACCTATTGCAAAAATTTCGGGAGTCAATCTGACTCTGAGCACCAAAATATAAACAAAATAAAAATAAAGATGACTTCATTTCAATATACAGTACAAAAAAACTATTCATCTAAATAGAAAATAAATTCAGGGTAGTATGATAGTTTATTATCCAATACAGTAAGCAATTTAGTAGGCTTAAGTGCCTTTGACTTCAAGTTAACAAGACTAGCAAACTTATCTATTTGTAGTACTGCACTACTTATTTCTCTTTTGAATAGCAAGGATGCCAAAATAGTTGCTTACCTTATTGAATACAAACATTTAAAATAGTATTTTTAGAAAAAGTCTCATAAATGTATCCAAAATAATTCATATAAAATTTAATTATGGAAACTCTGATCATAAAACCCAAACAAAAGCTATTTAACCTTTTTTTTAAAAAATGTATTCGCGGGCAAAAATAAATTACTTTGATTAAATTATATGTAATTTGATATATTTGGTCTGAAGAAGTGTGTGTGTGAATTTATAAATAATGTGATTGTGAAAAGCTAAGAGCCCACGAGCCTGCCTGCTATGGGTCAACTTCTCTGCTGCATCTTCTGTGCATAAAAGTCCCTGCATGTTTCACAGCAACGTTGATACCATCTCATGTCCTGACACAGGTTCTTCTCTCGTATCACTCTGCAATATACAGTCCACTGATCTCCAAGACACTTGAATGTTAAGGCAGCTGGAAAATAAAACAAAATCAATGACTAAGAATGAAATACAACTAAAATATAAAAACAGTTTTCAAAATGTAGAAACAAAAGCTAAATTTCTACGCAAATTATTGGGTTCAATATCACTTAACCCCATCTAGACTAGCTTCTAGATATTTCCTGCAAAAACAGATGTCCATTCTTGAGAATTCTCTATTAGAATTTTTGTATATTATCCACCATCCAAGGAACTGTTATAGTAGTGGTTTCACCATAAGATTGCTAAAGAAAAATTGAATAGTGTTATACATCTCTTTTCCTTAAGTGCATAGTACATAGAAATTACATTTCCATGTAACTGTTGTGTACATAATACAAAGTTATACAATAATTTGTTAATCAGTTAAAGATTATACTCTTTTGTCTTGTCTTTTGCATGAGACATATATGTGTGTGTGTGTGTGTGTGTGTGTGTGTATACAGTAGGATGGATAGTTCTTATTTTCAACTAAAAATCTTGTGATAGTCTCATTGCCACCTAGTATAATAAATATTCGTCAACTTCTGGATAGTCTCCTGTTACATTCCTTAGTATTCTTGAATATTTTTTAAATTGCTGTCTTATGCTCTTATGTTGTTTTCTCGTACTACCTTGAAATAAGCCTTAGGCACTCATACTTACTTATGTGGGTTTTGCTTCTAAATCCAAAAGTACCTATCACCTAATCCTACTAGACCGCGGAGAAAGCAATATAGGAGCCTCTTAAATCTAGACTGTTATAAGGATGATTTGGTATGTGGTACATTTATAATTCTGAAATAGTTCACATACAGTACTTTTATGACAGAGACACTATACTGAAGATCAATATAGTCGGATGGGTTATCTGGAATATAGACTTAATGTTGCTTTTACAATAAAGGTAAAAAAAATCTAGAATTTTGATCTTAGGAGCTGGAGAAGCATAACAGGCAAGACCAGAATAGTCACCTTCATATGACATTTGTAGTCACTTACCCAATCTAGGTGATGTAATTGTGTTCACATTAATTTTTTCATTGCAGGGCTGCAGGTGGCAAGGTCTGTAGGCTGCAGGTTTTTCAGAGGAGAAACATTCACTGCCATGCCTTCCTGTGATCTTGTGCATGCACTGGATGACTCGTGATTGCATTCCTTTTCCACAGGTAATAGAACACTTCAAAGAATATAAGATACACATACATAAGCAAAAATGCTTCCCCCCCAACCCCCCCCCTAAATTTGCCTCAAACTAGGTATTAAGAAATGGCAATTAAATTCTTAAGAACAGTTTTAAAACAATCAGAAAAATAACTTGATTTCTATTATGTTTGGCACAGTATCCACTCTATTCCATATAATGGAAATCTGTAGGTTTATTGCATATACAGAATCCTCTGTGTGGCTTTTCATCAATTTCCTGTTCTCTGGTAAATATCAAACCTTTTAAGTTGGTGTCAATTACAAGACCAACAGTTGCCAAGTTAGAATACTGTTCACATGTAAAAACTATGTACCTCATAATGTGAACTGCTTTTAATTGCTCTTAATTAGCAAATAAAAATTATATAGACAAGGTTACCTTATCTGGGCTGGAAAATGGTTCCAGACAGGTTTACCCTATCTGGAAAAAGACCTAATAAAGACATAAAGATTTTTATTCTGGACCTCTGCATGCAGCATTAAATGTTTTAAAAACCTATCTAAGCAACAATCCAAGCAGAGCATTCTTGTCAAAGATTACAAAAATGAATCTTCTACAAGGAAGGTGATGACAGAAAACAATATATCCTATTTCAGTTTCCATCTACTACTAATCATTGCAGAGATAATATGAAATGTTTCCATGTGGATCTTACCAATGTTACTTGAGTCTTTGCTCAATTTTCCAAAGACTATATTTTGAAACAAGTATAGAATGCTTAGATTAAAAGCTAAGGACAGTAAGTAATGTCCTAGCTTCTTCTAGCAGGTCTCAGGAAAAATTAAGGAAAAACTCCCTGCCAAAGGATAGCCTTTAAACTGTCCTCTTCAGCTACAAGAGTTTGCAATCACTGCTGAGCTTTTTTTTTTTTTAAAAGCTTCAACTGAGAGTGAAAATCTTTAACATTATTAACAACAGAAGTTTGAACAATTCGTTCTAAGAACAAATGATTACTTTTGTTAAAAACTACAATTCACCTATTCCAAAGCCAAGAGAACATAGGGGGGGAAAAAAAATTTCTGCTGGTGTCTTATTGGAGATCACCAGAAATCTCTTGAACTCAGCTAGATCAGGACCTTAAAAATTATAAAAACACATTTACCCTAGTTTGTTCAGGCTCCTAAAACTTACTAAGCAGGCTATTGAACTGTTATTATTCACTTGGGGAAGGATTTTTCTACATTACATGAATGCATAATACATATGAATTGTTAACATTGTTTCTTTCTTCCATAAGGAACAATCCTCACTCTCACCTAGTCTATGTCGCACGCTGTTTCTGAATCATCATTTTTCCTGATTCTCTACAAGGTGCTTTTGATAAGCATTTAAATTTTCAAGTCCACAACTTGGAAATGCAACTAAAACATTCAAAGTAAAAATGCTATTCTACTCATAATTTAAGACTTATTTTTAAAAGGAAAATAAATGCATCTGAGGCAATAATGAAAATCTATTTTTTATATGGAAGAAGCTGCTTTTATATTTGTTTCCCAACTGACATGAACAGCATTTATTAATAAGATTTTCTGTTAGACTGGAAACAAGTCTACACTAATTACATACAATGATTTCCACTTAGATCATTATGCCAGAATACAATTATTACCATCAGTCATTGTCTTTTTTAAAAAAATCACCGAATACTTTGTAAAATGAAATACAAGCAATATTGGCTAGCCTTTAGAGAGCCTGGGATACAAACCAGGACTTGAAACGTATTATACAACCAGATGTACTTATATAGCTATAAACTATTACTAAATATAAAGGCTGTTCCAAAATGACCTTTGGATATTTGGAGCCTATTTGAAGCTTTGAACCTAGAAACCATTTTTTAATGTTCAGGGGTAGCAAGAGCAGTGCCGAAATTAATTTTCTTAATCTTTTGCAATTGTGTCCAGAACAACTGCAATGTTTTAAGAACTTAACAATAAAATCACTGTAGTTGGGGCTTTTTTGTGTTTTGCAAAGTATCGAGAAGTGCACTTGAGGTTGAGTTATAAACTTGTGCCTGTACAAGTAGTCCTAATTTAGTGACTGCCACATTTAATGATAATTTAACAGTGACTTTTTACTTTTACATTTACATCAATTACTTGTCCTGACCTAGTCAATTGAAATCACAGACATACAAGAAAATTTTGTATCTTTACTAACAAGGTTTTCAAACAGAACTCTAATGATAAAAGTTATGAACAAACAAACTGGCAACCAAAGAATTGAAAAACACAACGAAGACATCAGCCACAATCAATACAAAATAAATCTATGCTAGGGCTATGCAAATCCTTTGGAAGATATCTTTCACATGTTGGATTCCTGAAGCAGCTATACAAGGTTGAAAAATACACCGTTCAGTTAACTATTGGGAAAAAAAGCTAATTTAATACTTCTTCCATGTTTTCAAATATCTCTTTTGAAGGATGTTCACAACTCTAGCATATACAGTACATTTGAAATTGTTTTCATGATCAAACTAAATACATCAGTATTATAAACATATTTTTTTTCACATTTTTCATTGTTAATGCTTTTATATTTCACAATATTTGGCAAAGTCTAGTCCTGGTAATTTCATAAAACATATTGTACCTTCGACCAGTCTCCCATTCTCCAGACGTAACACTTGGAATAATCTTCACAATCTTCTGATTCTCTGGGTCTTGTGGACAAAACACATTTCTTCCGAGGGTTGGTGCACCTTACAGTCCGATGCCGTATTCCTTTCCCACATTTTACAGAGCACTGTAGTAAGATAGAAACACAACTCAGTGCTTAACCAGCATCTCCAATCTCCCATAACCAGCTCCCATAACTTTCATACATATCACCCAAAACCAGCATTACACTGCTGATACACAGCCCTGATTTCTATCTTGTTTTTAGCATTTAATTTCTGTAAGTGACCTAGACAATAGCTGGTTATGGGCACTTAAAGCAAATAAATAAATATGTGAATGAATGAGTATCTCATGGATCTTACCACTGTATCCTTTGGAGTCTTTTGCAAAGATTGGAAGTTGCAAATATTCCTAACCCTCATTACAGTTATTCTAATCCTACATGAGCAGAATAGGTTGTGGTGCAGAAGATATTTAGGATAGCCATTCCCTAAAAGCTCTTAGAGTATACCTGCTCTAAGAGATTCTTAGAGGTCTCTAGGGTTAGAGCTGTATAGTTTTTAATCTGGAAAGATTAAACAAATAAGCAAGTAAAGAGATGGAATTTGGCTGTACTGTTCTGTCATTCTTGGTCTAGGCCTTACATCGATTCTGAATAATATTTACACAAAAAATCTGGCATAAATAATCCGTAAATGTAGAAATGGAATGATCAATAGGCTGTTGAAACCTGGTTGCAGATCATCAGCCTGGGGCTATTGGGGAATGACTGATGGCTTTCAATGTCTGGATCTGATGCAACCCAAATAAGACAGAGTATTGATTAATTCAAAAGGCTTCTGTCTCCAGGATTGTACCATTATTGATTCCCAATGGCATTGTGCCATCAGAAAGAGCAGAATAAAAATCTGGAGGAGCCTTCTGGACTAAGAGCTTTTGCTCAGAGCTTTGGTATGATAGTTGTGACCTTACCTGAAATAAAATGTATTGAGTATTATGAAATGCCCTTTTGAAGAATGCACAGCTGACACCGGCAATGAATCTTTTTCACCACCACATGGATCTTTTTATACTTGCCCTGACATTTAAAGCATTTTGTTATACTTTTATTTGGCACAAAATATCATTTCATTCCAATATAATAGGCATAAATAATTTCTAAGAAGTTCATGACAGCTTTCTTATAATAAATTGGATGAACGATAGCTTAGAAATGCCGTAAGTAAACAATCTATGCTTATACTGCACCTCTGACCACACGCCAGCTTCCCATACTGTCATACAGTCCTGGCCTTCACAGCGCTGTGTTGAAGTGGGCTTAGGGCCAAGGCAGTCTCTCTCTCGGGCTCTGATCAGGGTTCCATTTCTCAGCTGCTGAGTACAGGCTACCTGCCTATTCTGTGTCCCTTTCCCACATGTCCTTGAGCATGAAGTCCACTCAGTCATCATCCACCTAAAGGAAAGGGGGGAAAAAATAACGAATTGGCATTTTGCTAAATTTCTCAAGCCAAAATAATCTTCAAAATATTTTCTCGCTCTGCTTGATTTTAAAATGTTCTAATTGAACTTGGTTATTCAATTGTTAAGTTTATTTCGATTTATTGTTGTAAATACTTGTTGAACAGTCCTTTAACCAATGAAATTACAGTCTTCTTTGTTTGATTACTTGGTGTTGAATGTTTTGTACAACACTATTTCTGTCAAATGTAAGCCAAAGTATAGTGATATTTCTTACGGTGTACAAAAGGTTTATTTTCATTATTATAAAATTGCACCTTAAGACTAAAAAATCGAACACCAACCTATCTTGAGGGAAACATTAATGAAATCTGTGAGTTTCAGTAGTTTAAACAATGATATGTGTCATGAAAGGATGCATGTCTGCATTTAAACAATACTTTAAAAATGCAAACAGCATCAGGAGAAAATTTAAAATTTAGCTTTTTTTCCCCTTCTGAAATCTTTCCTTTGGAGCTGATATTTTCATCATTAGAAAATAATCTATTAGTGCCAATGGAAATATCTATGGATGGAAATGCCAATTTCAAAAATGAAAATGGCTGGAAGTAGGATTAAAATCTCCCACTTGAATATGGTCCAGCTATCATTGTTAAAAAAGTGAAATAAAAAAAAAAGTGAAATAGAAATTTAAATTTAATATCTTATCCGGCAGGATAAAATCTTACATATACATGGAATAGAAAAGGGAAGCGAAAGTAATGTTTGTTGCTTTCTTAAAACTAGCAGTGTTTATATCAAAGGAAAGAAGCACGTATGTTCTACAATGGAAGAAATGAAATTCTGATATCAAATAAAGTTATGGGAGAAACAGGACAAAAAGACAAGAATATATTTAATCTTTTCCTTGCCTGTTCATGCACCTTAAAATACTTTTATCTGATATTTGATTTGATCTGTGGAATACAGGTTTTTACTTCTATTATCTTAACTTACCACCGTTCCTAGCATTCTGTTTAATTATTTGTTATTTGTTAACTTTTCCAAAATCCACAAAGCTATCTATTATAAACATAGAAGCATTATCTCTAGTAATGACTCAAATTTAGTATTATGTTAACTGCCACTGATTACTATTAGCCTTTTTGTTCTCCTGATGCAAATCTTTTTAATTATATTCTCACAATCTACATTATTTTTCTTTTGAAAAACTACACTGGAGAAATTGAAAGCTGACACTAATTGCTTTAAAAATCTTAATGTATCTATTTTTTTAAATTTATTTATTTATTTTTTTATTATTACATTTATATCCCGCACCCATCTCCCTAGGGACTCGGGCGGCGCACAAGGAAATATTAAAAATACATATACAAAAATACAAAGCTCTATATTAAAAGAAAATTAAAGTATGTGCCCTTGTGCTAAAACCCAAATTAAAACAACCAATTTGCTAAAAAAAAATAATTAATTATTGTTAATTGTTAATTATTGCTATTATAAAGATATACTTTAAGTGATTAACTGCATCCTTTTAGAAATCAGATCATTTTTGAAGTTCTAATATACATAACTACATAGATGATATTGATCAAAGGGAATAATACTTTTTTGTTCCATAAAATTACAGAAATAAGAGATTAATAGTCAAGATCTGATCATTATGGTTGGAAATTCACATGTTTTAAGTAGCCCTCCCCTTTTTCGCTTCCTAAGTATCACTTCCTTGCTTAATTCTTTAAACCAAGACATCCATCATCCATTCAAAGTAAAAAGATATATCTCCAAACTATGATTTTCTTCCCAAGTGACAGCCTCTCATTTCATCTCAGTATCCATTGTATGAATCTTCATTTTGGGTCTCAACCTCACCTAGTATGGCATGGCTGCTCATTGCACTTTCGAATTTGTGGTTCTGGTTTTGTTAAATATTTGCATTTCTTGTTATCCACAAAACTAATATGCTTATTCATAATTTTTGTGCAGGATACTGTTGTCTTTCTTTCACCTGGTAAAAGGAAAACAAAGTTTGTAGATAGCTTTGATGACAGTTTTATCATTGAATAACATTATTCAAAATTATTGAAATGTTAATAAATAAATAGCCGTTTATATTAGAAAGAACTCTAATGCTTTTCACTATCTTATTTTCACTTGGGGATAAATATCAAATTCCATCCTTAAACTGATGAAATAAATTACTGAGGATTTCATATTTTTAATATATAACTTTTAAGATATTACATTAAAATTGCAAAAACAAACCAAGAAATGAAAAAAAATCTAGTTTTCTAAACAGGAACAACAGCAAATTTTATGTTAGTCAAAATTATACCTAAATGAACACTTTTGCTAAATATTTGTCTGTGGAACAATGTAAAGTAGTTTATTGAAGAAATTGTTACGGTTCATATTCTAGATATTGGAAACATCTAGAAAAATTCTAAAGTAACACATTCAATGTAGCAATGGAAATTTTTAAATGTTTTGACAGACCTCAAAATAGTAGTTTGCCAAAATGATTGATAGTAGTTACACTATACTAAAAAAAGCAAAATAATTATGGCAAGAAAACTTTACAACCTTGTAATCACACCACAACAGAATCACTGTGATCAGCTGATATTATCTAGAAAGGAAGTGAGTGTTTTTTACTCATCAAACAGAGACATTTCATGTTCTGCGTGAATAAACATTTATGAACATACAGTTAAAGGGCCAATTGGAAACCTTTTTCATCTTGCTGGAGGTTTACCAGGACAAAATAAAACAAATTAAGTTTGACTTTTTCTATGTTAAAGATATTTGACTTTGTGTTTTACCCCTCAAATATATAAATATTCTGCTTTTTTACTGCAATTGGGCTGATTTAGTAGTCTTAATGAGTAGTGGAAAGTATTAAGTATTATAGCAATACATATGTAGCTATACCACAAATGTATAATCATTACCTCCTCCACATACAGCATTACAGTCTTCCCAACCTGAGTGTGTCCACATAAATAGAGGTTCTGATACTTTTGTGCTCTGATTCTCAATAACTGGATCTAAAGGAATAGTATATTCATAATGTAGCCCATAATTCTGATCTTGAAAAAGCAGGACCTGTAACATATATGTAATTAATACGTGTATGTTTAAATATGACAAAAAGAAGCACACATGATAAAAAAGGAACATTAGTCTATGGAAAATCATAAAAAAATTCTATAAAATAAATGCCCAGCATTCAAAGTTAAAACAATCTCATGTAGAACAGCTAAGCAAAGATGTTTTCAGTTACCGTATTTTTCGGAGTATAAGATGCACCTTCCTCCCCCTTAAAAGAGCATGGAAATGTTGGTGCATTTTATCACCAAATATAGCCCTTTTTGGACTCCCAAAACCCCGCCCCCCCAG
>JAPKID020005191.1:0-11262 GCA_026931265.2 Tropidonophis doriae | reverse complement strand
CCTCCTCGTCCTCCTCCTCCTCCTCCTCCTCCTCCTTCTCCTCTTCCCTTCCTCTTCCCTCTTTTCCTTCTCCTTCTCCTCCCCTTTTCTTTTTTCTTGATAGATGGTGTGATATATTGAGAAGGCAAATAAAAACCATATTAAACAATCCAAAACTTGTCCCTCCGTGTGTAACGAAAGCCTCCAACAAATCCTTGGCACTCCTACCCTTTCTATTTTCATCCCTGTCCTAGAGGCAAATGGAAAGTGCAGCAAGGTCACTCGACAATTCCTGTATCACAGCTGAGCAGTCACTGCCTCACACAAGGCATTTGCACAGCTTGATTAGAGCTTGAACTACTATCCTGGCTTCTGGATGGCTCAGAATCCGTCCCTCTTCCAAGTATTTCCCCAGTCATAACAGATTGGTGTAATATGTTGACAGCAGCATCTCAATCAAGCTATTTTTAGCAGGGCAATATTCCTACCAAGCTGCTTCGTATTAGTCAGACGTAAATACAATCCTTCTGTTCATCCTATACTACCTACTATAAATGCCTTTAAACCATTATATTCCTCCCAGAGTAACGCTTTTGTTCCTTAAACACTTCCCAGAGTCATTAATTTGGTGGGGTTTTTTAGAAGAGCTCTTCTTTCAAATGTGCACTTATGTTTTCTTGACTAATTGCTTATTTCACAGTTGTCACCTTTATTTTATCAAGCCTTTCATCTAGTTCCAAAATAGTTGCCATTCAGAGGTATTATCTGTTCCCTTTCTTTCTACAATATAAAAACTCCTTCAAGCCCAGCCCAGTTTTCATGCCAATAGAGGTTTTACTGATGCCTTCCTCTTGGTGGTTCTTTTTAAGGTCAATCCTGGTTCCATTTTGCCATAGAATGTCAGGCAAAAAGAATTAACAGAAGCTCTGTTAATTCTTTTAACAGAGCTCACTTCTCACCCAACAAGTGTTCTGGCCTTTGTAATCTCTTTGTGCATCATTATATGTATTGTTAAAAGGGACATGGTGGCTCAGTGGCTAAGATGCTGAGCCTGTTGATCAGAAAGGTCAGCAGTTTGGTGGTTCGAATCCCTAGCGCTGTGTAACTGAGTGAGCTCCAGTTATTTTTCCCAGCTTCTGCCAACCTAGCAGTTTGAAAGCATATAAAAATGCAAGTAGAAAAATAGGGACCACCTGTGGTGGGAAGGTAACAGTGCTCCGTGTGCCTTCTGTGTTTATTCATGCTGGCCACATGGCCACAGAGATTTCTTTGGACAGTGCTGGCTCTTCAGCTTTGAAATTCCCCACTAGAGTCAGGAATGACTAGTAGATATGTGCAAGTGGAACCTTTACTTTTACCTTTTTTATATATTCTTATCATCTCTGATCATGGATTTGTGTTGGATTTTTTTCAAAGACTCTCATATGAAATCTATGAAGCAGTAGACTTCATAGGTAGTAACATCTTCCAGCTTCAGTAGACCAGGACTTCTGTATTATTTGCAGTTTGTAGGAAAACAATGGATATTTCAGTGTTCCAAGTAGCATGCAAAATTAAATCAGAGTCTGAGGCAAAGTATTGCTCAAAATTCCAATTTATTATGAGAGCCATGTTAGCACATCTGGGAAAACCCGAATCTGAAGGCTTCCCGAGTTTCCCCACCCAGTTGACAGTTCAAGATCTTTCCCCCATACCCACAAGTCCATCACATGGTCCAATCTCCCACTGCCATGCTGGCAATTTCACCCATTCAGTTCCGGTCAGGTGCAGAGGTGCAGAGACAAAGGATGACCTTGGCTTTCTAGAAAGAATTTTATTATGGCTACATAGCATCTCACTCCTGCAATCCCGCCCTCCCATTTTCCCACAATAGAAAATGCATAGTAGAATAATAGAAAGTGTGGCAGACCAAAGATCCAAAAGAAAATATGGCTGCAGGTCTGACAGGATAGTCCCTTCTTGTGTTCATAGAAATTCAGCTGTAGTGACATAAAAGAATTCATTATTTCAGAAGGTAGAAAGCTGGATAAATCCCACTGTTGGAAAACCCAAATTGAAGCTTTCAGCAACTACAAGTTTAATTCATAGGCAGTCAGTGTAAGCATCATGGCATCATTTGTGTGAAGAACTCAGAGCATGCAAAGCATCCTTGTTAACTTGCCCATTTTCCAGGCATTGGCACTAACTGATCATAGCCAAAAGCAGGTTTTCTTTCTTCCTACAGCATGGACCAGAACAGGAAATATGACTCTGATAGTGATGTCTGCAGTTGTACTGGATATAAAGTCTAATACAAAAGTTTACTGGAAATGTGAATATGACCACTACCAGATGGATTTATAATTGGCTGTCACACCATACTCAGTGAGTTGTCCTTAATGGTACTATCTCAACATGGAGGGAAGGAAGCAGTGGGGTACCACAAGGTTCCATCTTTGGCCCAGTTGTCTTCAATATCTTCATAAATGACTTAGATGAGGGAATAGAAGGGGAACTCATCAAATTTACAGAAGACACTGAGGTGGTGGGAATAATCAACACCCCAGAAGACAAGCTCAGGATCCAAAAAGATATTGGCAGACTTGAACAATGGGCTCTATCCAACAACATGAAATTTAATGTGGAGAAAAGCAAGATTTTACACCTGGGCAGGAAAAACCAAAGGAACAAGTACAGATTTGGTGAAGCCTGGCTCAAAAACAGTAACTGTGAGGGGGAGTCCTAGTGGACGATCACTTAAACGTGAGCCAGCAGTGTGCAGCCTCCGCCACCAAAAAAAGCTAATACAACCCTGGGTTGTATATCTAGAGGCATAGAAACAAAATCACATGAAGTATTAGTACCATTTTATAAATCCTTAGTAAGACCATGCCTGTAATACTGAATCCAGTTTTGGTCACCACATTACAAAAAAGATGTTGAGACTTTGGAAAAAGTGCAAAGAAGAGCAACTAAGATGATTAAAGATCTGGAGACAAAAACATATGAACGGTTGCAGGAACTGCATAGCTAGTCTGGAGAAAAGGACTGGAGATGTGACATGATGGTAATGTTCCAGTATTTGAAGGGCCACCATAAAGAAGAGGGGGGTCAACTTAATTTCCAAAGCACCAGAATGCAAGACAAGAAACAATGGATGGAAACTAGTCAAGGAAAGAAGCATCTTGGAATTAAGGAGAAACTTCCTAATAAAGGACAATTAACCAGAACAGCTTGCCTTCAGAAGTTGTAGGTGCTTCATCACTGGAGGTTTTTAAGAAGACTGGACAGCTACCTATCTGAAATAGTATAGGGTCTCTTGCTTGAACAGGAGGTTGGACTAGAAGACCTCCCTTCCAGCTCTTAATCCATTTTGTGTTTTCTCCTCCTCCATTTAAAATACATCCCCTCTCTAAACTGTATAATTTGTTATTATTGTTCTTTATTATAAAGAATCCTTATGGCCAATCTGTTACTTTATCTCACCATCGATAAATTTGGATAGATTAATTATGACAGAGCATTTTAAAGGTAGCTGCAAAGCAGCAATAACTGTGGAAACTTTTGACACTAAGTGCAGCAATCAGCCAAGACATGTATGTTAATATAACTAAGTAAATGTTGAGAAGACATATACCAAATAAGCCAAGATATAGCTCCCACAAGAAAAATTGATTACAAAGATCGTGGCAGGTAAGCTATACCAGTTTGCAAGATTAAATTGCAGGCAACGACGACATGATTCAACATGTCAGTTATTAAATCCAAATTTTATTGTTAACATTGCAAATTTTTGCTTCATACATACAGGAACCTTTTTAATTAAAAAAATAGCTTGGAGCTACAATTTTAATATACATGGAAAAGCACCACACCAAATGAGAAACTGCTACCAAATATAAGTCATTCTCCAAACTAGAGAATGAACTCTTAAGGGGGGGGAAAATGAAACACTTGCGCCACCAAGAGGCAGTTGAGATTGCAAGATGACAGAAAATGGAAACCATCCGATTATGTGTAATCTCTTTCCTAGTGTCTGTTCAAGGAATAAGCTCAAAAATATCAATGACATATATTTTGATTAAATGTTTTATTTTTTTTTAAAAAGAACCATTTGAATTTTCCTTTTGCTTTTATTCCGAGCAGCTGTGGATGTCTGTAGTTAGTATCAGTTATCACTATTTTATTTTCTGAAGTTATATACACGTGCACTTATTTTACTATGTTTAAAACAATGATCATTCTTTTTTGTTCATTCCTCTTTAAACTTCTACTGCTTCCCCACCCCAAACAGCAATGAAAGTGCTACTCACTGTTTTCCTCTCATTTGATAATCTCAATTCTGCTTTTAAATTGTCCTGTTAAAGCTTGATCATATTGCCTTTTGTTAATATTTATTTATATTGCTCCCAAAGGGGAAGGGTAAAATGTGTTCACAGGAGCTAAGAATGAAAAAAGAATAGAACACATTAAACCCTATAAAAATGTAATCACAACCTCAAGCTTAAAATTAAAAAAAAATCTTTTCAGAGTTAAATGTAAAAACAATACTTACATTAAATAATTAAAAATTATAATTGAGAAGTTACATTGGGTGCTGTTTTCAAAAGCAGGAAGAATAGGATCAAGGGAAGGTTTACAGTTTGAAAGCATCTCCAGAGCAACCTCTTTTGCAGGATGGCAACGACAAACAAAGCAGATTTGGACTTTGAAAGTTAAACTCAAGCACTTTGAAGTGAATTAGAAAACAATTGATTCCTTCAATACAAATACGATCATCATGACAGCGTATTTCTTAGCTGTGTGACTCTATTAAATTTATATGCTGCTCATCTCATTATAAAATTGGTTTATTTTTCATTAAGTGTAGAAAAACTGAGCAAGGTAGGTAGCAAAATTATAACTTTTAAACTTTAGGTAAAGGTTCTCCTCACACAAATGTGCTAGTCGTTTCCCGCTCTAGGGGCAGTGCTCACCTCCGTTTCAAAGCTGAAGAGCCAGCGCTGTCCGAAGACATCTCTGTAGTCATGTGGCTGTCATGATTAAATGCTGAAAGCGCTCAGAATGCTGTTACCTTCCCACCAAAGGTGATCCCTATTTTTCTACTTGCATTTTTTACATGCTTTCAAACTACTAGGTTGGAAGAAGTTGGGACAAGTAATGGGATCTCACCCCATTATGCGGCAGCGCTAGGGATTCGAACCACCAAACTTTTGATTGACAAGTTCAGCGTCTTAGCCACTGAGTCACTGCATTCATTTTTAAACTTTATCCATAAGCTTAAAATGAATAAGGAGTTGTCTTCTATTTTTTCTCTATTGGAAAATGGACGATTGAGAATTTAGGCCAATATAATCAGTCCTCCCATAATTTATTTCTTGCTATTGCATACTGTTCTTCAATGTCACTTACAGAGTAAAAGTGTGCTGAACTGTTCCGTCTGGGATCTCATGACTCCTGAAATATTTAGATAGTTGGATCACTGTGAGATTAGCGTATTAAAAAAGCATCCAGAGATTGAAGTGCTATTAATCTATTTGAATAATATGATTATAAACTCAACGTTAGCTATTAATATTGCTTTCTTTTTCAATACAGGTGCCTTAATTTTTTTCCACAAACATGTAGTGTTTATAATGTGAGTTACCTTAGGTAAAATTTGAATCTCCCTGAACTTTTAGAATCAAGCTCATTTTGAAAACACTGAAACACCGTGCAAACGTTTAATTTTTTTCCTATCCATCAAAGCCCAAATTTGATGACGACTGAAACAAATTCTGATGTTTTAAACAATGTGTTAGCTAAGAATCACTATGCTTCTCACACATCTAGGGAAAAGAAAATATAAAACACAAATGTGATTATGAGCAGCTGACTTTTATTGGATCAATACTAGTAACTAATTCATTAGGGTTTGGTGAACATGCAAGATTGATATAAAGTCAGTACAGCTGTAGCATCTTCTTCATACAGGCCGAACACCCAATTTTCACCTGAGGCACAACTCAAAATGTTCTAAACAGCTGATTAGGAAGGTAACCAAGATGCAAGAAAGACGTCTGAGCTTCCTTTTCAAGGGTAGCCAACTCTTGCACTGTGGGTGCCAGAATGTCCACGTGGCCTTTGTATGTTCCACCTGCAAAGATCCAAAGTCTGTTATCCTTTTTCTCTTTGTAGGTACAATCTTTCAGAACATTGATTATTCATATACACACACACACTCTGTTTGTCCCTTCAAACATTACTAGTCAAAGATGAAGTGAGCCTCTTGTAGCCTACATGTGGACTCTGATCTATTTTTAAGCTTTGCCCAAAATATTATTCTCAAATTCAGCAGCAAATCATTGAATTATGGCAGCAGACATAGGATTTTTTTTAAAGGTGTATTAAGCCTCTGATAAATTCCCTAAAGAAACTGCCCTAATAATCCAACAATTGTACTCACAAAAGGACACCAAATTTGGGGCCTTGCCGCAAATGGCAATGCTATACCTGTGTGATTCAGGAATGTTTGAAAACAAGCAAGCAAGAACATAAAAGTTGTATTTATTTTTCTGGATTAAAAATGCGTCTTTGATCTATAGAGCTATCTTAGATTTATGTACACTAATCTTTTGAAATAGCAAATATCCATGCTGTATCAAAATACTTTTAAAAATTTGAAATTCTGAAATAAATTCCATTCTGAATATGCATTCAATTGGACTGCAATGGTAATGGATCCAGAACTAAACAGATAATATTATTTTAAAGTATCAGTATCATAAGTAATTCTCCCTCTGTGGTTACAAAATAGATATCCCCCTTTTTTTGCTTTGTGGGAGACAAAATTTAATTACAAGTTTTTTAATTACAAGATACTTCATATAATAATTACATACTAGATAGTATAATATTATAATATCTAGATAAAATTAATATTAGCCTAACAGTCAAAATGTTATTTTAAGGAATACTTGCATACCTACTTTTCTATTCTGTTTCCATATTAATTTGTTATTTTAAAAGCATTTAACCAAAATAAATGGTTATATTAACGTATAATTCTTAGATAGAAAATGCCAAGTTAGAGAGAAAATAGTTGAGGCGTGGGTTATAAAAAATATAAGATCTGTTTGCTAATTACATTTCTCCACATTAAGTGGGGAGTTAAAATAAGCAATAGGCAGAAACTTCATTTTTCAAGCATCTTGAAGTATTTTAAATGGAGGAATTTTCTTACATTAAAAGAAACCAAGAAAAGAACCATAAACTGGTTTAGAAATAAACAGAGAAAGGAATCCTAATTCGTATTTTTTAACTAGGAATTTCAGCGGAACTGAAGTTGGAGAACAGCAACATTGACATTCCTGAGAAGTATTTTCCATGTTGAGTCATTTAGATAAGATATAATTATCAGATATAATAAAATTATAATTCACCAGAAAATTCAATTCTCTATTCCAAAATGTAGATTTATCCACTTACCACCAGCTGCTCTTCTTTTCCCATAACTGACCTTGCCATCAAAATCATCTACTGGGACTTTAATATCTGGCTCAACCTGAGTAATGGTGCAGTTCAGATGCTCTTCTACTTCACCTAAAAGCTGAATGCCATAAAATAGAAAGAAATCCAGGCTGTAAAGTGATCTCCAATTCTCCATGACAGACAGTGCAATGGATGGATTTAAATAATACACTTGGCTTTTAGCTATGATTCATTGAATAACACACACTGCCAAAGTTTATACATCTCACCAAGCATCAGCACTGAACAAACCATGATACTGTTTAGCACACTAAACTGATTTCAGGAATTACTGATATCAATGAATTAATAAACTTGAGAGTAATTGTCAGTAATGTTTTAGGAGCAAACAGTACAGGAAGGAAATTAGATCTTATGGCTATATGATGTACGCATGTAACTGCACAGTACTGTAATTTATTTAAGGCAAACACAATATTAAGAACTTTGCAAATTATAAACTTTGCAATCAATGAGATTTAGAAGGTTAGGGTACTCCTGATCTTCTAGGAGTTGCTAGGAATAAGAAATGATACTTAAGCACAAACTAATTGTATTGGGTTATATTCATGGAGTGAATGCTAGCAGAATTTTAATATGAATTTGCAAAATAATAAATGTTTATCTGAAATTGAATTAAATTATACCAATTGTCATTCCATTCTATGATACTCATTATAATCTCAAAAGACCAAAATCCATTTTAGCATTACAGGCAATTAATGATAAAAGAGATGGAATTCAATATTGTATTTTTGTGGAAGGAAGATTTTTCTGCTTAGAAATCATTTTCTGAAGAAATGTGGAGACTATTTGTCTCTCCAAACTCCTCCTAATCAGATTCCCCTAATTCCTCAATCCTTCTCAACCATTTTAAGGACATTCAGACAAAATGTCACCTAGTTAGCCTATAGTTGTCAACCCTGAAGTGAACCTGGCTGGGGCCATCTTGGAGGCCTCAGGGTTGCCACACAACAGAGGGACGGGGAAAATAATTAGATTGTGTTTTGTAACCAAAACAATAAAGTTTTCCCATGGGAACCAAGGACATTCTCACAGGTGGTGGCCAGAGGAGGGACAAGTAACCAAGCAACTGTCCAGCAACTGGATTGGACAGTGTGATCAGTGACCTGGGGGAGAAGGGAAACATCATGCTAGTATGATGTATCCAATTAAACTGTTCCTTGAGGAATTTGTCTGCCTCAAAGTTCTAATTTCTATAGGTGAATTACTTGGAATCCTGACAGTAGTAAGATGACAGCCAATAAATTTAATAAATAAAATAAATAAATCCTATTAGGTGATGTCTGCTTGTTTAACTGATTATACTAACAATAGTTTAATGCAAGAAGGAGGTATCTATATTTGAAACCATATCAGAAGCATAAAGCTTAACAAATTGTAAGTTATGTTGTCTAATTTTATTAACCTGAGGGTCAAACAACTATCTGGGAGTCAGTTGAAATCATCTATCATCCTTAGTCTTATGGCTGTGGTTTATACATATGAATACCACATAGTAATATACAATATTTATTCCTCCGTATTATATTTCATATCAATATAACAGTAATATAAACATATTAAGCCTCAATTTACATTTCTCTTTAGAGTTATTATCTTGAAAATTTGCTTGATTAGCTTAAGGGGGGAAAGCTAGACTACCATAATTATCTATAAGGGAAAGGTAACCCAATCTGTAAAATAGCTAATGAGACCACTGTATATGAGAGAAATGCTGTGTTCTTTGCCCAAGTGAAATCAAACAAAATGCTGTGTTCTTTGCCCAAGTGAAATCAAATGTCAAGACTTTTTCTCCTGGTTTTAGGTTAGGGTTTATTACTGGTAAACATTGGTCCAGCATACCTTAGCATAGTCATAAAAATATTGCTGGCTCGAAACAAATCTAAAGGTTTTCCAAAAATCACTACTGTATATTTCCACTGAAAATGGACACAGTAACTGCCTATTCATATTTCAAAGATATCCTGAAATGGTTCATGCTTCAATTTGTCTTCCTAAATCCATAAAGCAAGATGTGACCCTATTCACTCTTGCGAAGAGAGCCTTGGTATGTTAGCACAGAAGCTACAGTAGGTTTACCCCAGGTGTAGTGCTGTTCCCATGGTCACCATCTCCACAGTCACCACAACCTCATCACTAAGAAGGTTCTTGTTGTACAACGAGCAATCTTTTTTTTCATTTCATTTCTCATCTTTTTTCATTAAAGTTATCAAAAATTACAAATAACATGTCCTAAAACATTAAATGATATTAGATATGAAGATGATATTAGATATGAAGGGCATTGAGGAAAAGACTGTGCCTTTTAAAGAAAAGACCTAACCTGTAATGAGTAATATGGGTAATCTTAACATTAATTACAATTTCCGTTTCACATCTCTATCAATTTATCCTTGGGAATTCTACTGTGCATCTGAAGCTCTGGTTTCTAAGAAATTGCAAAAGGGTCTAGCTATGAAAATATAGTTAGTCTTATGCCAGAACACTAATTTTAATTAGAACCTTCCAGTGGATCAGTGATTGGGACTTGGATGTTTTATATCCACTTTGAAAAACTGCATCTAAAAGGACCAGGCCTGCTCTTGAAATGCAAAGTTACGTAGGAAAGTTTTTACAGGAACCAGTAAAAAAGGTTACCTGCATCTCATTGTACCAAATAGTGCAACCACCTTCATCCTTCAGTCTAGTATTGTAGCAGTTCTTCCCACGACTAGGGCATGAATGATACCAAACCTAGAAGAGAAGCCTGAAGGTTAGAAGAAAAAACACTGAACACTGGAATATAGTTAAAAGATTTAGCTAGGAATGACCAGCACGGCATTTTTGATATACAGAAAGCTAATTGTCATAACACTAGAATTAGAATTTATTAAATTTATATACCGCACCTTCTCCCTACTGGGACTCAGGGCGGTGTACAGGCAGGTAAAATGGATAATATAAAACATAAAATACAATTAAAAATACATTAAATAGTTGGCCTGTCCTAAAACCCCTATTAAAACCCTTGCTAAAACAAATTAAAAACTACTAAATTAAGTTCAAACTCTTAATACGTTATATGCATAGATGTAGTCACATATTTTCCACTATATATTCTGTATGGTCTGTGATTAATGTGTGTGTGTGTGTGTGTGTGTGTGTGTGCGGGCACACACACACAGGCATATGTATATGTGTATATCAAATGTGTATGTGTATGTATATGTATACAACACCTTCCCCCCGCACACTTTTGAGAGTGGGCATCAGAGTTTCATTTTTAAAAAAATGTGTGCCAGTGTGTGCCAGCTTATTTTAAATGCACAGCAAATACATCTTATTTCGCTGTATAGCTTCATGTTTTAAGGAAACAGAACTTACTTTTTCCTTCTCTGCTGCCACCAGGGAAATTGCCAGGCCCATGCTAAAAAAAAAAAGGCAAAACAAACAAAATGGGAGATGATTCATTTCATCATCTCAAAAGTGATATAAGATGAAGGGCAAATAAGAGTTTCCAATATACCGTTCAGCTCGTCCCACTCTGCCAATCCGATGAACGTAATTTTGTTTTTCATCCGGAAGTGTGACATTGATAACTGTTAAAAAGGAAAGGGTATTTATAGGTGTGTCTCAATTAGTGGTTAATAAATTCCCCCCAAAATGGTCACATTAGTTGAACTTGAACTCTTCAAAGTGATATTTCTGGGGAAAATACGGTAATTGGTTTCACTTTGACAGAAACAGGCAATAGAAAATATTAACCATAAAGTTTTATGTCTATATTAATGA
>JAPKID020005190.1:0-11262 GCA_026931265.2 Tropidonophis doriae | reverse complement strand
GGCAAAAAGGGTTTTTTTGCGCTTTGCATACTTCCCCCAAACTGCTCTTTCTCTGTGAAAATGGGGCTGATTTTTTTTCTACCACTTGAACAAGATGTGCTTCTGATCTCTCCCTGACGCAGTAAATTGCGTCCAGTAAGTTGTTTCAGTGGGCCCCAGAGAGCGTGGAAGTCGGGCGACAGCTTGTCCCTCATTGGGTAAATTTGGAGCCGCGTGAGGAGCCAGGAGTGGCATTCTTCTTGCAGTTTGAAGCCTCTGGAGCGCTTTTTAACACTGAAAAGGGTGGTAGCCGCCATTTTGAGCACTGTTTTTGGCACAAAAAGCCTGCAGCTGCCATTTTGGCCATTCATTCAGTGGCGGTCGCAATTTTGAGAGACCTTTCTCCTCTGGAGCCACAGTCAAAGCTCTCCAGGGGATTCCCTATAGACTGCCAGGCTTGCTTCTAGTGACAGGGAGGATTATTGTTGTCCCCTTAACCGGCTTAACCCCTTCAGGCAGCAAGAGCAGACAGAGAATTGGAGGCAACAGCCAGCTCCTTCAGAGTCAGGAGGTACCAACCCTGCCTCACCACTGTCAAGGCTTTTGACACAGGGACTAGTGGGTCTCTTGTTGTGGACTAGGGACAGGATCAGGCATGCCTGTCTACAAGAGCCATTATCTGCTCTCATTCACCCAGAACCCGGGCCCTAATGTGCCCTTTATTGGGATAGTCACCTTCATTGTTTTTTTATAAAGATTTTTTTTTAATTTTTAATTAACATAACACAAACACAACACACACAAAAAATCATCTTTCATTACTTGTTGTAGAAAGTGTGTAAATTGGTTACAAATAGCTTTCGTGCATATCTTTCACAGTCATTACTTATAATTCATATCAATTTAGATATTTTAAATAAGAAAGAAAAAATTCTTTATATATACCACAATTCTCATTTGACTAGTTGTTTTGACGTCCTTTTGTATAAAATAATCCCAAATTAAAAGCATAACCACATAATGGCATTTCATTAGTTATTTCAAATGTCATCCAATAGCTATTACACCTTTGTAACATGTTCTAAATAAGAGTTGATTATATGATAACAAAGTTTTTAAACCTCTTTTCAAAATCACTATTTCAGTTTGTGTCCAAGTCCCTCTTGTTAAGCCAGTACATATATATATAGTTAATTATATTCGTTATCATTTCATTATTATAGATTATTTATTAGAAGAAATTCATTTACTGTTTATATCCACTTTACTCTCATCAAACCAACTCATGTTTATACCTTATCATTATCAATTAATTATTTAACATAACACTATAAAGGTTACTAAGTTACTAATGACTAATTACTAAAGTTAGCTAATTTTTGTTGTTAACTTTCATATATCAACTATTCTTCCAGTAAGTAACCCACTTATTTCTTTTGCCATTTGTAGAGTTACTCTTCTATTTATTTCCTTGTTAAAATTTTTGTGGACTTCTCTCCACACCTTATTGGTTGTTGCATCTCTCAGGAAGTCTTGATGCCCTCCATTTGCTACTTTAATTGACTTATCTTTGATTATCAATAGTATTTGTAACAAAATTTATCTTTTTAAATCCATCATTTTTTCTCTTCTTCTATGTCTTGAAATCTGGGGTAGAGTTCCTGTTCATTTAATTCCCTTTTCCATAGTCCCCTTATTCCACTTTCAAGCACATTCACTCCACTGGTAAAATCATCACTAGTCATGTCTTTACAATCATTTTCCCCTTCGATTTTTGGGGCTCTAACCCCATCATATTTCATTGTTATCAACTCTGTTTTCCACCTTCTCTCAGATGTTTCCAGTAAATTTTGGATTCCAAACATGTTTTGCAATGATACGGCTTCTTCTTAATGTTTTGCCATTTTTTCCAAGCTGGTAAACATTGCCACCCTGGCTCCCAAGGCTTTTCCCCTTTTTTAAGTCAATATAAACACAAGTTCATTTATGGTCTTCAAAGAAAAACAAGAGTTATGTTTCTTTTTCTCCACTGCCAATGAGGCTCTCAGAAAACATCTGTATAAGGAATTTGTGAGTCTAGCCTCTTCTAGCCTCTCATCACTTTCTCTAAACAAATTACAGAAACCTTGAAATGTAAAGTCGCTGAGATCAAAGAAAGAGAAGGGGAAGTGCACTATTCCAAAACTCCAGCCTCTAGGTGGCAATATTATTTTACTATCTCGTGTTATTTCAGGTTTAAAAGAATCAAAATTCTTGAATGGAATTTAATAGCAAATGACAAAAACCAATGTTGAAATAAGAAAGAAGATTTTAATACGTAAGCTAGGAAACAGCATAGAAAAAAAAAGATGAAGAAAAAAATTTTTTCTTTAAAAAGAAAAAAAAAGATTTCGAATGCTTCAATCCACAAAGTAAAGTTACAAAGGAAAAAGAAACATAGTATCCGAAACAGTCTAATGTAGGTTATTTTCGCTGCTTTTCTTCTGCTTGCGGATTTCATTTAGTTTAACTTAAAGAGATTTTTAGGCAATCTTTTTCAAAGTGGAAAAAACAATTCCTCACCAGATGGACACACTTTCTGCTTCCCTTCTATTTTGGAGCTGTCCCAACTGCATCAGCCTACGGCTAGAAGAACTTCTCTTGGATCAATCAGGGACTTTGCGGTCCCTGAGATCAGCAATGCTTATTCTTCCTGTTCACTGTCTCTGCAGGATGGTTTAGTTCCAGTTGGACCGTCCAGCAGCAAAGGTATTGGCAGCAGTCTCAGAGTATTGAGACTGCACGTCCATTTTGTAGCAACATTGGCTCCTCCATCCAGCATATTCTTGCAGCGGCAGGCAACTTTGGAGCCGAGGTTCCTTCTGTTCCATGGCTCACCTTGTGCCTATGAAGCAAACATCGAGCACAGTTCGTGCTCCTCCAGGCCTGGAGATCTGGTGTTGTTTAGGCTGCTGCTACGATGAGACTGTTCTGACTTAGGCTTCCTGAGAAAGCATAAATCTCAATCTTAGTCCCCAAAACCCTCTTATTTAAACAGCTCTGAATTATGGTCATTCGCCCATGATTCACAAATAGTCTATAAAGAATCCAACATGTCTGCTTGAATTGCTGCAGTCTTTCAGGGTAATGTTGATAAGCCCCTACCTTTATCTCTCTTGAAACGCTGCCAGAGACCTAATTCCCAATTAGTTTTGCAAGGCCAAACATAGTAGAGTGAAACAGAACTTCTCAGAGTTTGAACCAACTAGATAAACTAATTGCTTCCTGCAAAGGATCACATCTGTTTTCTGCTTTTTTATGTCTTATGGGAGAAGCCAATCATTTCCAAGCTTTATTCCCGCGTAGCCCTTTTTGTCTTAACTGTTCTTACCTTCTGGCAGCTCTGCGCATGTGCACACTGGGAACAGGCTTACACTGTTCTTCTGCCTCGCTGATGTCAGATTCCACAGGCTTTGGAGGCAGCATATATCTACCAGATGGTCCTGGCCCCCTCTCTGCCTCTGACACAGAGCCCTCGTTTGAGACTTGCCCAGACTCTAAAACTTGGCCATGTTCCTCCCCAACCTCCTTACTGTCCAACTCTGTTGCCAACTCTGCAGGCTGCCAGTGGACCACAACAGAGGCAGAAAGGCATGCGACCTGTCAGAATTAGCTTTCCCACCCCACCCTGCTGCTGCTTGAGAAAAGGACAGGCAGTTGTGGAAGATTGTGGGAAGCACATGCTTATGATAGAAACAAAGCCCACCCTGTCCCTTCCAAATGATGAAATCAGAGGTGGTATTCAGCAAGTTCTGACCAGTTCTAAGAATTTAGTAGTAGAAATTTTGAATAGTTAGGAGAACCGATAAATACCACCTCTGGCTGCCCCTGGCCCCTTCTCCATTGTATCAACGGGAGAGTCTTGGATGGATTATTCTAGCCTGCTAATTCATTGACTAAATTGAAAGTCTGAAGACACGCCTCCTTGGTAACAGTCCTCAGTCTTTCAATTCAGTGTCAGCTCTCAGGACTATTTCTCTTGAGCTGTCAGCTCAGGCTTTGAAAATTTTTTATTTCTGCTATTAACTTTTTTTACTACAGTGGAAGAACTTTAATCATTCTGTTAGTGCCATAGGCGCCGCTGCGGGGATCCAGTAGCCCAAATTATAGCGCTTGTCACTTTTGTGGCCCTTGGTGCTCCGAACCTTTGCCTCATGAATGAATAATGGAAGTTGAGGCTGACTTCTAATTGCTCAGGAAAGACCGAGCACATTAACAACCTAGGGCAAGGTCATTTGAATTACAGCGTGGCTGCAGTTGGACTATTTAGAGCCAATTTCAGCGAAGTGACAACCTTTGCTGTTTTCGCATTGATTACTCTTGCCCCCTTTCAAATTGGCAGCAGCGGTGGTGGTTTTGGAGCTTGCAAAGCGCCTTTTGACTGTCCTGGCCAGGCGTTTAAAATAGACATAGGGCATAAAAGAATGCTTCAGTTTCTAAGCCGTGACATTGGGTGCTGAGGGCTCCATTAACGTGCACAGCCTCAATGGTTTTTCCCACTTCCTTTTTGGTGCATAAACAATTGCCTCAGGGTTCTGATTAAAGTGGTGGCCATTTTGTTTGCTCCGGTGGCCATTTTAACTGCTCTAGCAGCCATTTTGTTGCCCTCTGGCTGCTACTTGATTGCATCAGCTGAGCAAGACCTTTTTGAATTATATTGGTGCCATTCTTCTGGTAGTTATTGGGCTTTAATTCACCAGAGAGATCGGGTCATTTTGGCCTAACCCGTGGAAGACTGAGACCCTGTTCATATCCTTTCAGCCATCAACTCTGGGCCCCAGGATGACACCTTCCACAATGGGATGTTGGCTAAGGCTTATAGCCAGACCTTATGAGCCAGGCTCTTCCAGTACCCCAAGGCTCACAGCTCAATCTACACAAAGTGTAGCTACTACAGCTGCTTGGGCTAACCAGGCATCACTAGAAGAGATATGTTGGGCAACAACGTGGACATCACCAGTGCTGTTCATCTGCCATTACAGACTTGACGCATACTCTTCAGCAGAAGCAGCTTTTGGTTGTCATGTGCTTTAGAAGGTGCTTGAGGACAGCATTTTGGGCCAAGACAGATCCCACCCATATGACTTCCAAAGGTTTGGAATGTCCCATCCTGGACTCTCCCATCGATACCATGGAGAAGGGGCCTGAGTCTTACCTGTGAATGCCCTTTCTCATGACAATCAACGGGAAAGTCCAGACCCACTCAATTGACTGCTTGGTCAGTTACCAGGAGAGAGAAATTTGGACTGTACGGAGTACAAGATTTCACTCGCTTTGTCTTCATTTTTCAAAACTGAGGACCATTACCAAGGAGGTGTGTCTTCAGACTTTCAATTCAGTCAATGAGCTAGCAGGCTAGAATGACCCATCCTGGACTGACCGTCAATCATCATCAGAAAGGGAGTTCACAGGTAAGACCAACGCCCCATCTATTCTCTAGTCCTAGTCCCAATTGATCGGGAGGGAAAGAAGATTTTACAGTATCCTTCCCCTGGAGTAGGATGGGAATGGAGACTTTACAGTATCCCTTCCCTGTCACGCCCACCAAGCCATGCTCACCAAGCCACATTCTCCACGCCATGCCCACAAAACCAGTAGTAACCATTTTTGAATCCCACCACTAGATCAAGTGTGTGTATGTGTGTGTGTGAGAGAGAGAGACACAGAGAGACAGAGAGAGAAATGATGGAGGGGAATAACAAGAATTGCAGGTAAGTTTTCCTCTCCACCTTTTTTCTGTTCCACCCATCTGCCCGCCACCACACCTGAGCCTGCGGGCACTGTCCACCCCAAACCAAGCGGCAGGGAGGCTTCTTCTAGCATCTGGCAAAGATGAAGCTGATGTAGGTGGGGGTCCTCCGATGGCCTCCTTACCTCCCCCCCACTCAAGGGTGGCCCACACATGAGGTGTGAGCATTGGTTGAGTTTGGCATTTCAACTTCCTGCCTTTTGCAAACTTTTGGCTACACGGAACGAAAGTAGAGGTCCTTCTTTCCCTCTCTCAAATTCTGCCAGAAATGAATCTTTGTGAGACTCATTGCACCACCACAGCCTCTGAAGCAGGACCCCTAAAGCTTGTTGTGACATTGTGTGCGTGAATGGCAGCACTGCCACAAGGTTTGTCATACCGGCGCAGCCGCAAGTGGGAGGACATCAGCTGCACTATGATGAAGCTCATGGTGGCGCTGCCACTCACGTGCAACGGTTCAACAAGCCTCGCGTAGCGAGGTTTGAGATTCAGGCTTGAGATTCAGTGTAATGAACCTTGCGGCAGTGCTGCTGTTCATGCACACAATGGCACAACAAACCCTGCAGGGTCCTGCTGCAAGGGACTGCGTAGTAATGAGTCTCACAAAGACTCATTTCTGGCAGAGTTTGGGGGAAGAGAAAGAATGGCCAGTGTCTCTTTTGCTTCTGCTTTTGGCTGTACGCAAGGAAAACAGGAGAAGTCTTTCTCTCCCCCAAACTCTGCCAGAAATGAGTCTTTGTGGGACTCACCACACTGCCACAACCTCTTGGAAGAGAATGCTGCAAGACCTGTTGTGCCCATGCAGTGGCACTGCCGCAAGTTTTGACAACTGCATAAGACCCATTCTTCTTTTCAGGAAAACACAGTAGTTTTCTGCTCGGAATAGAAGCCAGATAGCTAACTAATAGCCCAAATCAAGCAAGTGAGGCCTGCGCTAACCTAGCTGTAAAAACAAATCCTTTGTCACATCATGTGATAAGATTCACTGTAAAGATATGATGAGCGTGCAAACTAATTTGGACAAACACTAAAACTGCCCCGCGGTAAGGTGATCTTTATGGCATTAATAAAGTATTATTTTTTCACAGATATTTTTGATTCAAGTTTGTTAAAATTATTTATAGCAGATTTCTCATGTAAAAATACACTTTAAAATATTTTTACATTTATACATTCAGCCAAGCCTTTATTTAAAGATGGCAACATACAATATGAAGTCAAAGTTCAAGTATCCTTTATTCAAGGTTCAAAAAGTGTACCATACTGCATTATTGTAAAAGATCAATGGTACAAAACATGTTGCAGCTGGTGAAAAGGCATTAAAAAGTTGATTTTAAAATCTGTCAATATAAATTACAGGTACAGTACTTTGCAAATTTTGCATTCCAAATTGCATCAATTCAATTTTTAAAAATAAAATTGCCCATAGCAGAAACTCCTGAAGATAAGGCAGCTGTTTTATAGGCGAGGTAGTTGGTATCAAGGGATTTCCATTTCTCTTTCAATGCCTACATACTTGAGGGCGTCAGCCTGACTATATCTAGAACAAAAAAAGAAATAATTTGCATTTGTTTTTGAAGCAAAGTACCCCAAGAATACTATGTGTGTGTATATGTATATATTTAAAGTTTTATTAAAAACATTTAACAGTAATAATAGTGTAAATTAAAATAAAAGAAAATGAGAAAAATAAAGAATAATCTAAAAAGCATTTGGAAAGCTGCATTTTAAAAAGAAAAGTAAGGGGGAAAGATATAAGGTATTGGCTTCCAATCTTCTATATAACAGTTAGAAGTATAATTATAATTTTAACTTTTCTCTAAAGTGGCATCATGGCGCGACAATCTATTCTGCCAAATCAAAACCACAAATCATTAGTTCATTTTTTTTACATTAAGGATTTCCAGTTACCCCAAGAATGTATAAAAAGCACACCATAGAAATGAAATTAATTATCCCTAAATCTAATAATTTATGAATCTTATAATTAATAATTCTGACTATACATATTTTTTTGTAATTGTTAATTGATAAAAGCTAGTAAAAGTATTCTCATAATTTACGTACTGAAATGTATTATTTTCCTAATTTAGGTTTTAGCATTATTATCCCTACCTGTAATCAAAAAAGAGCTCTTCACCAGTCTGAATGGCTCTCTTAGCAAATATGCCTATTCTATGATCTCCATTAACCATCATAACTGTAAAAGAAAAAGTGAAGTTGAGGAAAGGTTTTACAAAAATCTTCTGTTTAAAAAGTGAGTATGATATACTCCAGTATCAATATTCACCTTTTGCATAGCAGTTGGGATTGACTGAATGGTTTGCAAATCTTATTTTGTTACCCTTCCGTGTTGCATCAACCACAAAATCTAAATTAAAAACAATAGATAAATTCACAACTGCCTGAAAAGTAGGAAATATAGTAATATTCTTAGAAAAATTAACTCAATCTGCAGGTATAGCTTTGTTTATGTCACTTGAATGCTATAATTATTGATTTGGCTTGTAAACTTTCCTTGCATCATAACTTGTGATGTATATTTTTATATGTATTCTCTCAGGTATTATACATAATATTTAAATACTTTTTGTAAAATATTCTGGGTATTTTCATCAATTAACACTTCTGGTTTTCATGAAGTGCTTGTCTTTGCTGCTCACATCTATAAATTAATCTGCTTTTTACCATTGTTTACCATTAAAATATTTTCTTCCATTGTTAAGAACATTAAACATTTCAAACTTAAAATCTTAGCAATTCTGATTAGATAATTGGAGCAACATTAGTATTGTGGCCAATATTTGAGATAAGAAATGTGAATAAAGGAGCAGGTTAAAGACAGCAATATACCTACCGTTATTCAAATTGAATAGAAAGCTGCACATGTATTTATCATAGACTTTCCCTCTTCTGTCTGCTTCATCCTGAGAAATAATCTGAAAATAATATTTTAAAGATGGTTTTGGTAACAGGCAGAATCTCTTTTGACATAATGGATGTTTTGACAAAGTGAGAGAGCCATATGGTCTGTATTATTCAAAACCTGCTCTGAGCTTTGTTCTTTCCTTGCCCAAGCAAAAACTTAGACAACTGTTGATAGTGCTTCTGATTTATCTAATCATCGATAATGGAAAACATACCCCTACAATATCTAAAAATTGCTTGACCCTGGTAAGATGGTACCACAGTTTGAAAACTGTTGCTGGTGTTTTTAATCCATGCGCAAGCCTATTATATATTTAATCCATGCGCAAGCCTATTATATACAATATAAATTTTATTCTCAGTTGAATATCAAATGTACCAATAGCATTTTTGTGTTATATGAACTTAAGGTGCTCCATTAAATTTTGAGAACAAACTGTGCTTATACTCTTCCAAAGGCTTACTTAAATATGGCAAGCTACAAAATACTAATTTACCAGAAAACAAATTGGTGAAACTGTTCCTGCATCAAGCCCCTCTTGCATTTTAGTATTCTTCCCTTACAAATTTATCTTATTTGTTGTTTTCCTGGCTCCCAAAATGGTGGCCTGGAATTACCTCACAATTTTTTTATGTCAATGAATAGTAAAGGCAATCTTGCAAAGAAAGATGAAACTGCACAGTGCAACATGCCACTTTCTCATTTTAATTAAATTTAAAATTAAGAATTGGAATTCATTGCAGCATACTGACATCTTTATAATAATGGGTCCAAGTTATCTGTAGATTAGGAAGTGCATCGCTGTCATACTACTTTTCTGCCTAGCAACTGAATAAAGCAGTTTTTCTAAACATTTGATCTATTGGAAAAACTGGTGGAAGAAATTAAGACTCCTGGCTCAACTGATTTTCAGATGCTACTCTAAACCAGTGGTAGTCAGCCTGGTCCCTACTGTCCACTGGTGGGAGTTCAAGCTTTCATGATGGGCGGTAGGGGTTTTGTCTGAGACTGAAGCACTTTCCTTTTTTAAATTAATTAATTTATTTTATTTATCATATTTGTATACTGCCCTATCTCCCTGAAGGGACTCAGGGCAGTGCACAGAAATATAAAAACAATACATACAAAAACAGTTTAAAATAAATTAAATTTAAAGTCTGTGCTAAAATTTAGTTAAAACCCTTAAAATCAATTAAAACTATACCAATTAAAACTATACCAGGCCAGCCGCATAAAATAGATGTGTTTTTAGTGCCCGGCAGAAGAGGCGTAGCTCCGTGATGGTACAAAGGTCGGGGGGGGGAGGTCGTTTCAGAGGGCAGGGCCTGTTAGAGAAGGCTCTCCCCCTGGGGGCCACCCGCCAGCATTGTCCGGCAGATGGCACCCTGAGGAGGCCAACTCTGTGGGAACGGACAGGTCTAAGGGAGGTATGTGGTAGGAGGCGGTCCCGCAAGTAACCAGGTCCCATGCCATGGAGCGCTTTGAAGATAGTTACTAGCACCTTGAAGAGCACCCGGAAGGCCACAGGCAGGCAGTGCAGCTCGCGCAGGAGAGGTGTTACATGGGAGTATCGTGAAACTTCCAAAATCCCCCGCGCGACCGCATTCTGGACTAGCTGGAGCCTCTGGGTGCACCTCAAGGGAAGCCCCATGTAGAGAGTGTTACAGTACAATTACAATTTAATTGACTTCCCTACTTTATAATCACCATTACTGTGGGCGGTTAGAAAATTTTATTACTAACAGAGATATAAAAGTGGGCAGAAGGTATAAAAAGGTTGACTACCACTATTCTAAACAATTGAGGATAATTAACTTGAAATTTGAATGAAGTCAGTGAAGCAGTCAGTGTGAGCTTAAATGGACTCTGAGTGGTGATAGAGGAAGGAAGGCTGGGAGGAACGTTATCCATGAGGTCACAATGGATCGGACAAGACTGCAACTAACACAACAACTTGAAATTTGAGTGATGGGGAGGAATCCTATCAAAATCAAAAGGAACAAATCCTACTTCTGTAAAATCTGTACATAAGCTTATACAGAGAAAGTCTTCCAATAATTTTTGTGCAGAGGGGTGTCAACAAAACTATTTTATAATCATTTGAATACTGAGAATAAGGAAGAAGAGATATCGCCCTCTGTGTGCCTATTCCTGCTTCTCTATTTGTGTCATCCTTCTGGGGCTATTTTTTGTGTTTCTCAGAGGAAAAAAACAGATTTGAAATATTCCTAAAACTACCAATTATTAGCAACATCCTTTTAAATTACTACACCTATATCACTTCTAAACCTAGGGATATTTAGATAATGTATATTAGAATGCAGGATATTTTTTCTTAAAATATCATCCAATACCTCTTCTCATCTTATATAACATTAAAATATGCTCTTTCATATGGATGTTTATAATCTATCATCTCTCCCACATTACTTATTTATAAAAATATACAACTGAAAAAGATGTAGCTGTTTGGAAGAATTCACAATAATTTGGGTGTAAAATACTAACTATGCAAAACAATTGTTCTCACCTCGCCACAATATTCAGAGATGAATTCATTTTTCTG
>JAPKID020005189.1:0-11262 GCA_026931265.2 Tropidonophis doriae | reverse complement strand
TGCCCCTCCAGGCCCCACTTCATGAAGAGGGACTCACAGCCGGTCGTCTGAGGAACAGTGATCTCCCTCGGTCTGACGATCCTTTTTCACACTTATGACAATTGCACCATCCCCATAGTCATGTGATTGAAATTCAAATGCTTGGTAACTGACTCATTTATGACAGTTGCAGTGTCCTGGAGTCACATGATCACTTTTTGCGACAAGCAAAATCAGTGGAGAAGCCAGATTCACTTCCCAGTGGTGTTATAAATTTAACAACTGCAGTGATTCACTTAATAAAGTGAATAAAGTGGCAAGAAAAGTTGTAAAATGGGGCAAAATTCACTTACAAACTTGCCAACATAAATTTTAGGCTTAATTGTGATTATAAGTTGAGGACTACCTTCACTATGTTCTTCCTGCTCCACCTAGAAATTAATAAATAAAACCTTCCTCCCTATCCCAGATGTATAGATTTTCTTACCTTTGAAGGGAGATATTTACTTCTTTGTTTTGTACAAACAAAAAGTGTTTCATGATGTGAACTTGAATGGCCATCTGGATTGCTGGGGCTCCACCCTAAAAAAAAAGCCAAAATCAAGAGTGAATTGCTCTGTGATTTTCTTACACTATGATACAAATCCAATGTATTGGGGGACCTTCTCCAATGCTTACAGGCGACTGAGCATTGAGAAGCATACATTCCCAAGCTGTCAGTCTCTTCTTCGCTTGCTTGCTATCGGCTGCCATAGAAACAGAGAGGGTGGGGCATGGTATTTGGGAGGGGGAATTACTGCTGCTGGAGAAGTTATGAGAAGGGAGTTTTGTTGTCACCATCTTTTGCACATGCTGCTGGCTTGTGTTTGGATGTGGTCAAGGCCAACTGTCTCGCATACCATCCTGATGAGGCTTTTTGAAGATGCACCCCACATGACACTTTAGGGAGATGAAGATTGGACATTGGTTTGGGAAATTGGGGGGAGGGTGCTGGGTAAATGTTTAATATGTACGTGTTCACACCTTTCTGGCTCAGATCTTGCTTTCCTTTTGCTGCTTTTATTTAATATCTAGTCAAAGTACTTTATCTCTATTCAAATGGAGTTGTGGTTTTTCTTTCTTGGATACTGGAGGAAGCATGCCTGACACAAGCTCTATTTAGAACAATAGTGGGAAAACATTTTTCTATGTCATGAAATTAAACAAAAATCTATTAATTCCTTGCTGTCTGCTTAGCTGGCAGGAAGAAGATATCATGCAGAGGTCTTGGATACAGGAAATACTGTATCACAAATTGAGTATGGATAGTGCTTTCCAGATTTACATGATTGTGTAAATCAGGTGGCATATTTAATATATTATTGCTCATTATTATTATTATTTATTAGTTTTTATCCTTTATTATTTTTATAAATATCTCAATGTGGCAAATAATCTTTTCTTACTCTTATTTTCCCTACAATAATAAGCTTGGTAGGCTGAGAGAAAGTGACTGGTCCAAGGTTACCCGGCCAGCTTTCTTGCCTAGGGTAGGACTAGAATTCAGTCTCTTGGTTTTTAGGCCAGCATCTTAAACAACACAACAAACTGGCTCACATTATTATGAATATGTTCTGAGTTTGCAAGGTGAATATTGCCAACAGACACTTGGCATGCAGATTTTTTGGCTTTACATGAAACGTTTCAAAGCACTGATTTGCTAGAGTCAGTTGGAAACTTCTGACCTTACAGCATATAGGAGGGATTTACCAATTCTCTCTCTATAAAATGCAAATATTCTTAAAAATCACATAATCAGTTAAGAAAGTGTTCTATTAATTGACATTCTCCATATGTGCTAGACTTTGTGTAAGTATATATTACAGAATGCTGGTCTATAAATATAAATCTTTCTTCAAGTGAATAATATTGCATGTAATACATTTTTATTTTTATTATTCCAGAAAAGAGGAGACGGAAGGAATTGAAGTAGTACTGGCTTTGGTTGGAGCACCCAGTAAATAGGCGAGATCATATTTTTTGCCCTATAAGACACACTTCTCCATTCCCACAAATTGGGTGGAAATGTATGTTATAGAGCAAATGTTGCTGAAGCCCTCCCACCCTCCCACTCACCAGTCACCACCTGAAGGGTGGAGACCCTTCAGCCTCTGCCTCCCAGCAATTTGCATCTTTACAGAAAACAGCAGAAACAACGGAAAAGCTGGGCAGCTTCAGCACAGCCTGATTTAGCATGAGCAGCTGATTAGTGGTTGGATTGGCCTCCTATAATACCACCAATCAGCTGTTCCAGACTGTGGGAATCGCCACCGCCCATTGCTGCCATTGCCACTGATCACTGCGGCCACCTATCGCTGCCTCCACATGCCCCATTTTCAGCCTCTGCATGTTGTATTTTCAGCCTGTTCCATGCGGCAGGGATTTCTGTCACCTATTGCTGCCAATCCAAATGGCGGCAGCAGCAATTGGCAGTGGCAATCGGTGGTGATAAATTGTGCCAATCACCTTACCCCCTGGAATGGGCTGAAAATGGGACACAGGGAGGCTGAAAAAGGGGTGTGGGAGGCAGAAATAGTGGCAGTGGTGATCGGTGGTGATGACAGTGATGGAACAGCCTGGAACAGCTGATCAATGGTATTCTGGGAGGCTGATTCGACCACCAATCAGCTGCTCATGCTAAAACAGGCTGTACTGAAGCTGACCAGGCTGTTTGCTGCAAGGAGGCAAATTTCTGGGAGCAGAGGCAGATTCTTTTTTCCTCCCCAAAACCTAGGTGCATCTTATGGTCTGGAGCATCTTATAGTGCAAAAAATGCAGTACTTATCAATTTAAAAAGTGTTGGGCAGACATTACCTTATCCATCTCTAAGGCATAGGCCAAATCAGTAAAAGGATGGTGAAACCTGAAATATGATCTTTTCCATTCATAGTTGAAGACTTGAAATGTGTTTCCAAATAACATCCTTCGCAATTCCTTTGAATGGGAAAAATAGATTTATTTAGTGCGCTGTTATGTCGGCCAACAATCAAAGATCTCTTGGTGATGTAGATATATTAAAAAAATGTCATATATACAATCATTGTAAGACATAATAAAAAAAGAGCCCAAGTAAAAACAAAAAAAAAATCCCTGGAGCCAAACGATATAGAGATAGAAGAAAAACCAAGTAAAATTACTAGCTCACAAAGCAATCAATAAAACCATTCTTAAAATGTCATAGAGAGCGAAGAGCATTTCCTCTGTTTTATATTAGTCCTTCTGAACAACCATGCCAAAACAAGGGAATTGCCCTATTCTTGCAATCTTTTGTTTTGCAACCTTCAGCAGTGAAAATTGAGTGTTGGTAAAACATCCTAAATCCCAGGTAGCTAAATAGGGATGGCAATAACCCCCAAGTTAGTCCTGGCTGTAGAACTGAAACCCCTTTAGACTGATGCCTTCCAAGGCAGATCATTAAATATAATTCTGACAGCCTATCTCCAGAACAACACTACAGCAACAAACTAAACAAATGCCTGTTTAAGGAGTGCTGGAAGTACACTTTAAACAGAGATTGTGGTAGTCAACAGGAACAGATAATAACACTGGAACTAGGGGATGTGAAATTATGGAGATCACAGTACTGTCATTAAATTCATTTGACTTGGTAGTTTAGGTTAAATTAGATTATAATATAGAAGTCAACTATGTTTTAGCAGGTTATGTAAACCAGGCTATCATATTAAATCATAACGTGGTTTGCTTGCTTGAGCATCGCTTGTTAGGCAAGCGAAGGGTTGTTTCACTGATCTTGGTTTATATGCTAGCTAGCTAGTAGGATGGGGTGCCAAAAAGAAAAAGCCCTTCTTCACCAAAATAACTCATGTAATTTCAGACACATCATCTTTTATTGTGACATCTGGTTCTAACGTCTATGTTGCTCTATACCTAGTGAGGTATCAGGTTTGTGGATTTCAAATGATCATTCCCCATAAACATCTATTTTAATTATTCTAACAGCAGTATACTGCAGTCTTCTTCGTAACAGTATGGCTGGATAAGAATTCTCTGTTTCCTTAATTCTGGCAAGATTAAGTTTCAGCTCATGCTTAATTGATATGATCTGCTTACCAGAGCCATTTCCAATAAGATGGGATGCCCTCCTAGGTCTGATGAAATGATTACAGCTTTGGGAATTGAATATAAAGTATTAAATGGAAATCTGCTCTGTTCTGAGGGGTTTATATTTTGACATGTTCCAGAGGCATCTTCTTTATCATTATCAGATTTACAGTCTTGGTATTTCTGAAAAAGATGAAGAAAGGAACAAACAGAAACATTAGAGCATTTTAACTGGAAGGTAATAGCAAGGCTTTTGTATTAATTTCAATCATGGGTTTAAAATTCAATTCCTTCAGATGCCCCTCTTAAAGAAAGATGACAGTAATTAAAGGCAAACAATATTGTTACTTGCAGAAAGTACAATTGGTACAATAATAATATTTTTTGTTACCTTAAGCAAATTTCCTTAGAAGCAAACTCCATTGAAATATTTGGAGTTAGGAGGCTCAGAATGAGCATTCACAATTACTTCTGAGCTACATATATTGTTTCATTTATATTCTGATTCATGTATTAAAGTCTACAGCAAACTTAATTAATTAAAAATAATCAACTCCTGGAATTCCCAAGCATACATGCCATTTTCCCTTTCTTATTAAGAAAGAAAAGACAAATATTTGTCTTACTTACTATTTGATTCCTGTTTACTTCCTCCTGCAATATTTCTATATAACTCAATTTAGAACCTACCCATCGTTTGAGCTGACTTAGTTTCAGTCTGCTATCCATAGCTAACGGATAGAATGAAATACGTCACAAGTTATCAAGTGACTGGTGGCACTTAAAAAGGAGAACAGACAGTACAATATTCTGAATTACTCAAGAAAACTGATCTTATTTAGAAATAAATGTCAAAGTAAAATAGAGATATTTTCTTCATACAGAAATTTCAAATGATTCTCCTGTCTCCACATAATTTAATAGTTATTTTAAATAACTTAAATTTGCTTTTTAGTGAAGGCTGATTATGAGCCATATGCAGTATATTTATATGGATATAGAGTAATTGCTGCACTGCTGAACTTATAGATCTCAATTTTGCTGGTAATTCTAAAACAGCCATATGCATGTTTTATACATCCATTCTGTTAATATTTGTTCACTTGCATAAACATTGGCTGACTCAAAAAATTGTTGGTGGATTTAAAAAAAACATGCTCTTGCCCTTATCTTATATAAGGTGTCAATCTATCAAATTTGAAGGTATCTCTAAGTGATTAATATATGCTGGAATGTGTAGTTATCCATATGCTATATTCATACATATGTATAAGGTAGTTTCAGAACTACATTATACAAATCCCAGAAACAACAACTATCATGGCTTTAATATATTACATTTTAGATCCATATTCCTCATTGCATCAGACAATTCATTTAACATTTGCAAATCATTTGAATTTTCTACCAGCAAAATGGCATCATCTGTATTCAAAGTACACATGCATTCATGTCCCCATGAACACAACTCTAACATTATCACATATTAGACTTGTTTGTTTAATATTAGACTTGTTTGTTATAGGTTAAGGAATTATAATTCATTTACAGAGTCCAATACATTTATCTATGAATACATTAAACCAGCAAGGTAACATAACACATTACATCCTGCTTAAAACCATTTGGTAGGCATTCTGTTTTACTCTAAAAAATATTACCCGATTGCATTCATCAACCATTCATCAACCAAGGTTTAATACATTTCCATAAATCAAGCCTGTTCAGTTTTTCATATGCTTTTCTAAATCAACAAATGTACAATATTCATACATTTCTCACTAAACTGCTGAACAGTTAAAAATGGTCTATGACCTCCTTTTAGGAGTAAACCTGCATTGCTTGTCCAAGTATTGGGATTGTGACTACTTATACTTATTAAGTCAGAATTCTGCAAAATCCCTGTCTAAGAATATTTAATGAATTAATCTATGTGTAGCTTTTCTATTGCCTTTTATCACCCCCACCCTCCTTTTTGTGTGTGTGTGCAAAGGAACAATAATGACATTCTTACAACAAAAGGGATGTATCCTGTCTTTACAAACACAATAAAAAAGTCATAACACTACTCATGAGCCATGACGGTTTTGTGGTTAGAATGCAGTACTGCAAGCTAGTCCTGCTGACTCCTGATTGCCAGCTGTTTTGAGAGGTCAATCCTGACTGGCTCAAGGTTGACTCAGCCTCCCATCCTTCCAAGGTGGTTAAATGAGGACCCAGATTGTTGTGGGCAATATGCTGACTCTGTAAACCACTTAGAGAGGACTTTAAAACACTGTGAAGTTGTATGTAAGTCTTAACTGCTATTGCTATCTAATTCATCCCTATCCTTTGCGAACTATGATGCCCAGTTATGGACACTTATTTCAAATAGGGTCTGACTGGGTAATATTAAAGTTACTGTGATCAGGCCAATGTTTTTGTTAATGTACTCCAAAATAGCATTTGCCTTTTGGCAGCTACATTACACTGTAAGCTAAGGTTTAACTTATGGTTGATAAGGACACCGGATACTTTTCACATGCACTATTGCTGATGTGGATCTCCTGCATTCTACAGAATCACCCTATAATAAGATGGGGAGTTAACACATTTAATCTATATAAATAAAAATGTAACAATGGTTTGTTCCAAACCGCTAATCTCAGAAAGTACTGCACCGATTGCTTCCAAATTTTCACACAATGTTCCTTTGAAGTACAGCAACAATGATATGTATAGATTGTGTGGATGTCACATCTGTGCCAGATGCACACTACGCAAATGCAAAAGTGAGGCTCTTCTGAGTTTTTCCCTCACTCGCTCACTCGCACCCTCCCCTTTGCGGCCCCTCCCACCCAGCTGCTTTTTAACTGACATCACTTGCACGTGTAGCAGTCTGCGTCATATCCGTGATGGTCGCCTCCTCAGCAGCCTCTTTTTCCACTGCCACTGCCAACTCGTCCCCCCCAAGGCTGCTGCCGACTCAGCGGCCTTTCTCGCCACCGCTGCCACCAACTCCTCCCCTCCAAGGCAAACTCCAACACCAACACAAGCAACCAAGGCCGGTAGCTAGGTAGGTAGAGGGATAGAGAAAGAGAGGGAGAAATACAGTAGGTAGATAGGTAGGTTTAACCAGACTGGGCCATAGTAACGTGTGACCAGGATATCTAGTAAATAAATAAATAAACAAATTCTGGAATATTTATTATTAACATATTTCTTCCTTTCATTTTTCCTTTTGAGATGAAGAATTTTACAGTTTTGTTTGAATTCCATGCTGTTCACTTCAGACCACAATTCAAATATCTAGATTTTTTTTTAAAAAAAATCTTTTTCTGTTAAGTATTATCGAGCTGCAGCAGTTTTATACTATCTGCAGAGCTGATCAGGAAGTCCTTAACTCCCTCATTTCAGTCACTGATGAAGATACTGAATAGCTTAGAATCCATTACACATTCTATGGCACTCTATTTGATATGTCCCTCCTAGCTGAAATGGAACTATTAACAAGGATGCTTGGGTACAATATCTTAGACAATTATCAGTCCATCAACAGTAGTATCAACTAGCCATGCTTTACCATTGTATTAAGGGACATGTCATGGGCAACTTATCTGAGGGCTTGGCTGAGATCCAGATATAATAGGTGTATGGTTTTCTGATCTACTAAAGTAGTAATGCAACGTGATTAATTTGCAGCTACACCTTTACGAACTCCTGCCTATGCAATCACATCCAAATATGCTGACAGATTTCTATTTTCTCAGATCTTCTTTTTTTCCTATTTTTGCTCATCTGGGAAGTTCTCAATCACTATGAGAGTTAAAATGATTCCACGATCACCTTCATTATTTCCTCATTTAAGTCAGCAAAGTTGTCTCTTGCCCTCTCCTCGTCTTTCCCAAGCTACAGTTTTCTCCTTCATCCAATGCAGAATGAAAATATAGCGAGTTCTCTCTTTCTCTTCAGAGAGAACACAGGCACAAAATAGAAATTAAGAAAATCTATTTTGTTATCATCACCTATTGCTAATTCATACTTTCTCCTCACAATGTAACTATAGTCTCTAGGTGTGCATTTGTTTCTAACTTAGTCAGAGAACACTGTAGTTTTCAATATCTCTTACAGGCCTCACCTCATTCTGAAATTTGGCCTTTCTGACAAAATTCTTACATATTATGGATGCTACCTAGTATATCTTTGGTTATAAGCTCCTCCTTCCATTTTCTGTAGAAGGAGGAGCTTATTTCTGTTCAGCATTTTGGAGAGCTGTGTTTGTATCTCTCATAATCACTATTATTTGCCACTTTGAAAGAAGTACATCGGATGCAGAAAGGCTTCATCTACATTTTTTGCTTTCCAATAGGGTCTTTAATAAAGGCATTACTTTCTCCCTTCTTTATTTTCACCAAAATCTATCTTTCTGTCCTATCTATCCCTCTATCCTTGTCTCTGTCTCTCTGTTTTTGTCTCTCTGTCCCTCCATCCATCTATTTCTCCCCCCCCTGTACAGCACAAACACTTCTTTTTGTTGAATCTGTTCCTTCCAAAGATATGTGTCAATCATGTGCATCCTGCTGTTAAATATCAGTCTTGCCTATCACAACATGCTTGTCTTCCTGATGACACACACACTTCTGTGAACTCTATAATAGAATTTTTTTCACATTTGTTTCAAGCAGCTTTCTTATCGTCTTTCTTTACATCCAATTCATCCATTTCCTATTCATATAAAACTCATACTTTCTCTTTTGGCAATCATTTTGTTTTTATTCTTTCCCTATCTTTCATATCTTTTTGGTAATGTCAGGAAAGCATATCCAATATGCTTTCCTGACATTACCAAAATTCTGACCCGTATTCAAAACTTGTCATCAATCTTTCCATTTGTTTACATAAATAGATCTACACTTAAACCAAGATTTCAAAATATCAGACAACAAAGCAATTATTTATCAGTTTTCAAGTTCTAATTTTTTTCTCTCCCATCCACTATCGTGTAATTTTCTCATTATCACATTTATTCAGAAAGTTACACTTTCCACCGCAAAACACACCCAGTTCTTACTCTTTCTTTTTGCCATCAATAGGATTGAAATATAAACCATACTAGCTATGATTTCCCACTTTCACGCATATACATAACCTAGATGACCAAGTCATACTTTTTGAGGTACATCATAGTCTCTTTATTCATAATTAAACTCACTTCTTCACTTTCAGGTTGATTTTAGTGATGACAGTTACTTTTTACTGTATTGTTTTTTTTAAAATAGTTGTATTAAGATTTTATAACATAATAAGAATTACATGCAAAGAAAAATATAATAAAGTAAATGTGAAAAAGGAAAGATAGGAAATTAAATGTAAATGTGAAAATAAATGTGCAAAAGAAAAGATAAAAAGAAGAAAGCAAAAGCAAAAAGGGATAGAGAAAAATAATAAAAGATCAGAAAATATGAATATGTGTATTATATGTTTGTGTGTGTGGCTTCTGATCTTATCAGCAGTTATACTACAATTATAATCAAAACACACTCAATGAGATTCACTATATTTTTAATGCAAAATGTCCATATGAATGCTTTTTTTGCGCATTGTTGCTGTATAGACTGGGCAGTGATGACTTTTTAATTATCATTCTTAGACCACAAATATTATAGTTAGCGACGCTGCCTTATTTTTAAAAATAGAAGCATAAATGTGTTGATTCAGTGCTGGAGAAAGACAGATTTGTTTAGTTATCCTAAGCATAGCTATATTTTTAGAAAAACAAATGTCTAGTTTACTTTAAGAAAGCTTTAGAAATTGATATAGAAAAACTGGATTAGATTTTCTCTCTCTTAAAATGCACTAGTAGTACATAAGGTATCTAAATATGCAAAGGTTTCTAAAATGCATTTAAACTTACAAAAATTGAGAAACAGCTCTGTGTGAAAACATTTTTGATGCCCATTTGAATAGTTTCTCTGATTTATTGCACAAGTGAAAACTCTCATCATTTCCCTTAGGTTTACAAGCTATTTTTATGAGTGGTTGTTGAGGCAAGATTAATCTACTGATATGTTCAATTTTATGTGGGATCAAAGATCAACCTGATCAACATACTGAAAAAGTATGGAGGACACTTACCTGAAAGGTTCTGTGACTGATCTCCAACCTATGGAGAAAAACACAGTTGAAAATAATAATCTAGCAAATGGATAGTTTATGCATATAACATCATAAAGATTACCATTCTGTATCAAACCACTTCACCTCTTAGTGAGTATATAGTATGTAGAGAACATTCTAGTCCTAAACACGTTTACAAAAAAGTCTTCATAAATTACGTGGGTCTTATTTCCATAAAACCTTGACCTTAAAAGCAATCTAATTTTTAGGACTCATAAAATTATAGAGAAAAAAAACCTTACCCACGAATGTTGAAAATCTTTCTCCACTTGTCTAGATCTGCTATTTTGCTGGATATCTCTTCTAGCTCCATTTGGACCGAGTTGCACATATCACTAGATGCTTCCTTGTCCATCTGTTTGCTGCACAAAACTATATATTTTCACCATTAGCAATAAGCTTTCTGAGACAGAAAAATACTGTTTCCTCTTTTATATAATTACCTATCAGAAATGGTTTGAACCTAGGTTTATACCCAAGGACCTTGCCCCCTTCCTGTCTCCTCATTATACTTACTGTAAACTTAATACTGTTGCATTGCAATTAAACTTTCATTAGAGTTGTACATAGCCCTGTGTTTTCTGCCCATTGTATATATGGCATAAATGTTTAATGTCAGACACAGATTTATATAAAAACAGGCTGCAATTACATACTCATTTCAGGGAAATTGGATCCAGTGTTGATAGATTACTTTCATACCACTGGGCAGGCGGCAGCATATATGAGGGTTAATGCTTCATTTAGTTTGCTGGTAGCAGAATGCTTGGCAGAATAAAATGAAATCAAAATTGTGCCCCAACATGAACATCCAGCAATAAAAATTATATTTCACAAAGTTCTCTTTATAAGATAATGTCACATTTGGGAAATGAGAAATTTAAATATGCTTTCGTAGATTTTCACGGGTGTAGGTATGCAGGTTTTGGTTTATTCGGGTCTTTTCCCATGTAAAATTAAAGGTGTATTTGCAACGTTTCGGCAAGATCTCACTTGCCATCTTCGGGCTTTGGTTTGCGATTGCGA
>JAPKID020005188.1:0-11263 GCA_026931265.2 Tropidonophis doriae | reverse complement strand
CACCCCCACCCCTTGGTGAAGCAAGAGAGATACGTGCATGTTGAGACCGACAGGAGCATCTTCTGAACGAACTGTGCAAGTGGGAAGACTTTGCTGAGCTTTGAAGGCAGGACAAGAAGCAACGGGTGGAAACTAATCAAGGAGAGAAGCAACGTAGAACTAAGGAGAAATGTCCTGACATCGAGAACAATGAACCAGTGGAATGACTTGCCACCAGAAGTCGTGACTGCTCCAACACTGGAAGTTCTTGAGAAGTGACTGGACAGCCATTTGTATGGAATGGCATAGAGTCTCCTGCCTTGAGCAGGTTGGACTAGAAGACCTCCAAGGTCCCTTCCAACTCTGTTATTCTGTACACACGTCTTCACATTCTAAAGCATCTCTTTTGCACTAGTTTTGCAAGCAAAGGTCTATGGATTGTTGCTGGTGCATACAGCTATTTTAAAGAGAGTGTGCCTGTGCAAACTCCTTGCACGCTTCCATACGTTCTCACAGCATGCTCCATCTGAGTTCAGAGAACACCGTTGGCTAAATGTCAGATTTCTCTGAAGAGCATGGATTCCACAAAATGTGAAGATTACAGTTGGCTTCACGCAATCAGTTGTGCTTATTAAACATAGTGTTGTCTGGGTATTTAAATTGCTTAACAATTCAAATTCCCTTCTTACTCTCCACCCCTTTTTCCCCAACCATTGGTAAAAGAAGTTTGAGAATATCCTGTGTCTTCTTTCTGCTTGATTTCCAATGTAGCTCTATCCATTCCTGCATAATCTAATATCTTGTTAATTATCTCTTCATCTTGCCGTATGTCTTCAAATTTCCAATATTGTCTGAAAATAGTCCTTGCTGCTGTTTGGACATGTAATATTAAATGCATACTTTTATTATTGTTTTTTTCCTGATATCATCCCTAGTAAAAACAATTCAGGTTTAAAATTGACATGCTTCCCTATTATCTTTTCTAGCCATCTATGTATTCCTGCCCAATTTTTTTTAGCTTTAAGACAAGTCCACCACATATGATAAAATGTGCTGGGTTTTGGATTACATTTCCAACATGTGCTAGGTAAAAGAAGTTTCCCCCGCACATATGTGCTAGTCGTTCCCGACTCTAGGAGGTGGTGTTCATCTCCATTTCAAAGCTGAAAAGTTAGCTTTGTTTTCGCTCTTCCACCGCTGGGCATACACCATTCTTGCTGCAGTCAGGACGAGTAGTATAAAATATATTGTCCCTTTCTCATAGCCATCTGGTATAATGCCTAATAGAGGTAATTCTGGCTTGAACTCCATAACGTTAACCCTCTTTTCTAACCACATCTGAATTGGTATCCCCAATTTTCTTGCCTTTTTTTAACACGTCTTTCACGGGAGCAATGTCTGAAGACAACGCATCAATCTATGATTTTCTAAACATCCCCTGAAGATTGAACACAGCAATCTATGATTTTTAAAGATCCCCTGAAGAACGGGGATTGGTCCTACCCAAGAAAATAATTTTGGGAAAGCCCCTTCAGGATGAATTCAGAGTGTGAAGATTACAGGATGGCCCGAGGTCTCTGAGATGCAGATGGTCTCAAGGATGGGAAGCTAGAGCAGGTGAGAACCAACAGGAATCCACCCTTTCGGTAATTAGTAAGAAGGGTAGTCATTAGTCTATGAACCCAATTATAGGGTTTTCCATCTCAGTTTCCTTTTCAAGGAGGAGGAGGGGGGAGGGGAAGAAAGCCCGCCGATCTAATTGTCCCTGGTAATTGAGCAAAATAATCCCTAAGCAAATAGATGAAAATTAAGAGGTGGGTTTTCAGGAGAAGTAGCAACTATTCCATTATGGGAAAATTGGTCCAAAGGTATCATTTTCTCTTGCTTCGCTTTGAAATGCCTAGCGCTCTTCCATGGGGTTGGGACTGCGATTCCCAGAATTCCTTCGGCTAAATCATCTTTGTAAAACTGTTCAACAATGCTGTTGCCCTTCAAAACGACCTTGACCAGGTGTCTGAATGGTCAAACAATTGGCAACTCCATATCTGAGCCAAGACACGCTCTGTCTTACACATTGGACACAAATACAAACGGGGGGGGGGGGGATATGACTGCGGAGAGGACCCTCACGGCGTCAAGGAGCTTGGAGTCCTCATCTCAAATGATCTGAGCGCCAGAGGGGGCCGTTAGCGGCATTGCCAAAAAGGCATTAAGAGGTGTCAACCTAATCTTGCGAAGCTTCTTCTCCGGTAATATTGTACTGCTAACCAGATCGTACAGAACCTTTGCTAGACCAATTCTCGAATACAGCTCGTCGGTCTGGAATCAGCACTGCAGATCAGACGTTAACACAACTGAATGACTCCAGAAGTATTTCACGAGAAGAGGGCTCCGTTTCTCTACTGGCAACAGAATGCCTTCTGCCACCAGGCCCGAAATTTGGGGCTTGGAGAATCTGGAACTGCGCCGCCTACGGTGTGACCTAAGCAAAGTGCACAAAGTTGTCTGCTACAACGTCCTGTCAAGGACTACTTCAGCTTCAACCTCAATAATACACGGGCAAAAATAGATACAAACTCAAGGTCAAACTCCATTGCAGAAAAGACGAATGGTCAACGCCTGGAATGCTCTACCTGACTTCGTTGTTACAGCCTCAAACCCCCATAATGTGAACCTCAAACTGTCCACCGTGGACCTCACCCCACTCCTAAGAGATCCATAAAGAGGGCGTGCTTAAGCGCACCAGTGTGCCTACTGTCTCCCTTTATTTTTACTCATTTTCCTTTTTAACGTCCATGCTTATACTTGTACTTGTTATCTTGCAAGTTGGACAAACTAAATGAAATAAAAATAAAATGAGCACGCCCCCCCTAGACTCGGGCACAGCTGGGTAGGAGAAACCTTTGCCTTTTATTATTAATGGAATCCACCTGGAGTCCTTTGGCCTGGGCCACGTGGGAATCCTGCATGATAAACTAACCAATGGAGATCTCGTGCCAGAATCCCAGCTTTTGCCATCCAGCCGTCAGCCATCTTCGGAGATCTCTGCCTTCCCTCGCCTTTTCCGTGACTATTCGGTCGGTCTGTATATGATTACGGGGTCATATCTCGAGGGAAGCTGGGGAGGGGTCTGCAGGCAGGTTATCGCTGGGTGTGCCTAGTTCCCTGCTCTCGCCGAACAGGGGAGATGTCAGAGGGAATGATTCACGACCTGCGGTCGGGACAAGGAGGCCTTGATCGCTGCCTTTGCAGATAAGGATCGCTCAGGGCAGGTGAGAAGAAATTTGTGCATGTGGCATGTCTCAAAAGGCTAATCAGGTATCAGCCATAACTCATTCCGAGGTGACACGCTGGACAGCTTCCTTCGGCCTCACCAGTGGAAGTAGGAGACGCGCGTGGAGAGGCAAAGCAGATTTTGGCTGGTCTGCAGCGTGTGTGTGTGTGCGTGTGGGAAGAATAATCATTAGCTGGCATGTTCGGGCGCATCTTTTGCAGGAATGGGAGGGAGGGGAAGGGAAGGAAGACGGTGCAGAGGGTGGATGCGTAAAGAGAATGCTTTTGATGCTCGCGTCCTCGCACTCCTGGTGGTAATTATCCCAAGCTGGGAACCTCTTGCTATGGAAAACAAGCCTCTTGCAAGAAGACCGTGGCCCAGGTGCGCCTCTGCCCCGAAGCAGGATGAAAACCAGGTCAGGAGCTGGTACACCGGTGGGAGCATGTAGCAACACTGCGCCGCAGCTGCCGGCAGGTTTCTTACCCTGGCAAGGCTGCCCGCACGGAGGAGAAACGATGGGAGAAACGAAATCCTTGGCATGCCACCGGAACGGTGTGCTTGGTGCAGGCAGCTGCTTCCTTTTTAGCATTGGGCTTGAAAGCTTCCCCCTGCAATTCATGCTACTAGTTCTCATTGATGAAGGGGAGGGCTGGTTTAACCATTTATGGCTTAGGGAGAGGAGAACTTCTGAGAAATGGGTGGAGTGTATAGTTCCATCTTACAGGAGACACACACACACACCCATTTCTCTTTTCATTTCTGGACCTGACACCACATTTCTGAGCAAATGTCAACATTTTAGCTCGCTTAGGAAAGAAGGAAGTCACTTGGCAAATTGTTTTTGAGTGTCCTGCCCTCCCACCTTCTCCTATCTCCATGTCTTCAAAGAATGCTAGATGACCGACCTGTCGAAAACAGAAGTAAGTTCCCAGTTGGGTCAGTAAAGACCCACATAAGAAGTTACTGCAGTTGGTCTCTTCCTTAGGGCCAACCGGGGGCTACTAGGCAGGAAGGAAGAGCAACCAGATTACCCAGGAGTCGGCAACCTTAAACACGTCAAAAGAGCCATTTGGACCCGTTTCCCACAGAAAAAAAACAAAACACCAGGAGCCACAAAAACCTGACTATTTCCTGAGCAGCCACAAAACTAGCATTTGTAGTTGAATTAAACGTTCTGCTTTCTTCTGACTTTTCCTTTCTTGGCTTTATCCATGGTTGGCCTACTTGGGGTCAAAAAGCTCAATAAATCACATGCCGGCGGGTGTCGCACATTGGTCGCCTATTTTGAGTGACAGGGAGCCGCAGCAGAGGGATGAAAGAGCCACATGCGGCTCCAGAGCCACGGGCTGCTGACCTCTGAGCTAACCTGTCTCCGACGAGACATATCTTGGCAACAAAGTGTTGCCACTCTCTTCTTCCAGGGCGCTTTTTCAAAATTTCCCAAAACAGTGGGGGAATTTCCTGATCTCCTTTCATCAAACTCCAACCCTTCTCTCTGTCAAATATCAGCAAACATTGCTCGGCTGATGTCGGCTTGTTGTAGACTCCACTTTCGCTTGTGTTGACAATTTGACATTTGGAGATCTCATGGATAACTTCACGTCATTTGGAATAAGCGTTTGGAGGTGGAGAAAGACCCACCTTACGGACTTGTTATGGAATAACAACCACCACCAGCACAACAATAATCATCCATTTCATTTACAGGTTGCTTTTATTTACAAATATGCTGAAGTATAACCTTCCAGTCATTCGGTCCGGTGCGCGCGCCCATCCACTCCCACGCAAGGAAAAAAAACAAATGGGTGACGTTTGAGCATCCCATCGCTCGAGCTGTCCGTGGAGGGCAGGGAGAGAATCAAAACGGATCCAACCGTCTGCTTGTGGCCCACGTGGACATGAAAAGTACAACACCCCTCCCCCCAACAACACAACTAATAAATAACTTAAGAAATGGCAAGTCATTAAATTAAAAAGGCAGAACCAAGGCTAGCGGGCGATGGCAAAAAAAACACCCAAACCCCCAATGAATTGAAAAAAAAATGGGGGGGGGGCAGGGAGCGTCAGAATGAGCTATTAAAGGATGATCTTTATCATCGGCATTTTTTACAAGTTTAAACCAACGGGAACAGCTACAAAATACTACATTTTGCTAACATAAATACAGAATATATAAATATACAGAGAGGTTACAGCCGGAGGTGGTGAAACAGAAAGAGAGGGAGGGAAGGGAAGGAAGAGGACAAGGGAAATCAAATCAAAAATCAAGAGGAGAATGAAGAAGAAGAACCCAATAAGGAATCGTTGGAAAGGACAGAAACCCAACAGGAGCATTCACGGAGGGTGAGATCTTAAGGGGGCAGTTCAGCCAATGGTTTGATTTCCGCCCTATCTCCCCCCCCCCTTTGCAGCTTAAAATTTGGGGAGGGAAGGGCACCCGAAATGTGGAAGAGTCAAGGAAGTGAACGAGAATCAACAAGCGGAGCGTTTTGTCAGATCTCCCTGGCGCTTCGGAGCCACAAGTCAATAGCAATAGTGCTTAGACTTATATATCGCTTGACAGTGCTTCTACAGCCCACTTTACGGAGTCAGCCCCCCAAGAATCCGGGTCCTCGTTTGACCCACCCTGGAAGGAAGGAAGGCTGAGTCGACCTTGAGCCTGGTGGGAATTGAACTGCCGAAGTGCAGCTGGCAGTCAGCGGAAGTAGCCTGCAGTACTGCACTCTTAACCACTGCGCCAAAGGTAATTCTAGAATCTAGGGTGTAATTTTCCTCCCTAGAACCCCCCCAAGAGACAAAATCACCCAGGGAGGGCTCCAATATCGTATAGCTGAAGTGAAGTGAAATGAACACATTTGTGTAGCAGATCACATACACACAACCCCCCCCCCCCCAAACACACCGAAAATCAAGATGATTTTTGTGCAGCATCTCATCCACATGTCGGTGTGCCACCGTGGTAAGGAACACAGGTAGTCCTTGAGTTATGACCGCAATTGATGCCCCGGGACCCGGCAACTGTCGTAAGGACATGCCAGTTGCCGAGCATCTGACTTTTGATCACGTGATCACGGGGTCAAAGGTCGTAACTGTGAAATAGAGTCCTAAGTCACTTTTTCCCCCAGTGTCGTAAACTCTGAACGGTCATTAAATGAATCGTTAAGTCAAGGACTACCTGTACAAGGAGAAGCCGAGCAAATCAGATGTAGAAAGAGAAAGCAGTTTGATTATAGAGGGTCAAAATGGGTTTCCTGGAACGATTTATCGAAGGGGTCATGGAGCACAGACGAGATCACTTTGTAAATGTGGGCTAATTATCGTTCCATTATTTTATATCTGATTTGTTTTATCAATGTATACAATAAATAAATCACTTCAACTTAAATTTGGTGGAATGCAGAGTAGCACCGGTCTCCAAGTGGGAGAAAATGGCTTATCTGTTTTTTAAAAAAGATGGCTAAGATTTTGGCAAGTTTTTTTTTAAAATAAAAACAAAATTTGTTGAATGCCACCTCCTGAGGTTTCTACTGAATAATTATGCGGACTAGCGATCCCCTAAATAGGCAGATGTGTGAGGTGTGAGCATACGACCACAACCGAGCCCCTATGTTGCTAAGTGAGAAATGGGTTTGAGTTCTGTCCCATTTTACGACCTTGTTTGCCACGCTTGTTAAGGGAATCACTGTTAGGATATTTATCCTTATGTTGGGTTGACAATATATATAAGCCAGTATTCTTAAAGAATATATGTAGCTTTAAGAACTATGTTGAATTCTAATTGGTTGTGCTTGACAGCTCTACCATATAAGCAAGCTCAGAAACACAGTCCATTCCATTTGATTCCTGTTCTTACTGTTTGCTGCTGAAGAGTTGAAGACTGAAGACGTATTTGTTTTGCATCACTGTAAGATAACTCTTATAATTTTTCTAAGGACGATCCCTTCTTTCCCCTCATTTTGTTCACTCCACTAGAGATATGGCCTAATCAATCATATCTTTCTCTATTATTGTAAATATGCCTCCTTATCATTTCGGCCATGTTCTTTGCTTCCTGGACATGATTGAAAGACGGGAAGGGTATGTATCTGTGTGCATGTGGGTGGGAAAATAGGAGGGGGGATTATATGTGTATAGGAGATATATAGTCTAAATAACATTCCTTCCTCAGAGAGTCAAGGACATCTTGCCCGTCACCTGAGTGGCATGACTCGGAGGCATCTCCAGTTTTGGATGGTGTCTGATTGGGCCATGGGACGGACATATGGGTGCTGGACAGGGACTTGGACTTCCTTTTGGGTGGGGAAAACCTGATTTGGGTTTTCAATACGACATCTGTAATAAAATGGAGCTTTGAGGGAACTCAAGCAGACAAAGCAGGGCCTGGTACAAAGAATCGGCTTTCAATGGCCACCTGACATCATCCCACATGGGCTGTCCTTCTACCCAGTTTTATCCACATCGACATTCCTACCTATTTTGCTCTTTTGTCTGCTTGACTTATCCAATGGCATCTCTCCTGAGAATGCAAGAGTTAGCCTCAAGTCAAGAGGAGGTCAAGAGGCGGGTTTCAACCCGTTGACCCCTGAAGTCCCAGGTTAAAACCATACAGCCAACAGATTCCTGAGAGTAATCATCCACGCCACAAATAAGAGTGACGTTTAGCCGGGGTACCAAGGGAAAGGAAAAGCAAGTTTGAATAGCTCCACTGGGGTCAACTTGGCCTTTGAAACTGCTGTTACTCTAAGACTGTGGTGGCGAACCTATGGCACAGGTGCCACAGTTGGCATGCAGAGCCCTCGCCAGGTGCTCTTCTGGTTTCTGAGGCGTGCATGTGTGCCGGCTGGTCTTTGCAGTCACCGGAGTGCCAAAAATCGGCCCGAAAAATATCCCAAAATACAGGCCGTTTTCTAGGCTGTTTTTTAGGCTGAAAATGGCTGGAAAACAACCCCAAAAAACAACCAGACAACAGCCCAAAAATGGTCTGCTTTGGGGCCAGAAATAGCCAGAAAATGGCCCAAAAACCAGACCATGTTCAGGCTGTTTCCCAGCTATTTTCAGCCTAAAAAACAGCCTGAACAGCCTGCTCCAGTGCCTGTGAAGTTCAGCTGGCTGGCATGCATGCACACTCATTCTGCTCTAGGTGGAATGGGACAACTCGCCAGGGCAATCTAACAATTCAACGTCATTATTTCAAATAAATTTTTAAAAAAACATTTCAATTTTTGTCGTTCGCCTTTCGCTTCCTCCCTCCTTTTCTCCTCCTTTCTTGAATGATTCCATTCCACCATTTCTTTCATAGGTGTGCAACTCTTCTCCCACAAGGGAGTTGGCCATGCCGAGTGGGCCGTGGCGAGTCAGCCATGGTTGAGTTGGGCGTGGCAACTTTCAGTGGCGCTGGAGGGGAAGGATTACCATTCATCCCAATCAGGAGGACAAACTCTCTCTACGGAACAGCCTGAAATGTCTTTCTTAAGTTCTCCACGTGGTCATATTTGTGGAGGAAGACCAGAAGATATGGGACTTTGCACACCTGCCTTCTCAACAGATCTTTCAGTTGAGAATGCAACCAGGGAATGGCATCATTGGATGTGGTTGAACAATTCCATTGGGAAGTTGCACACCTGGACAATGCCTTCCTTCCGTGGCCTGTGGAAACTGGTTTCCAGATCCACTTGATTAACCCTTCTGGGATTCTGCTTTTAGATTCAGAAGACACTCTTGGGTAGGGTGGGCAGGAGGTGGTGAGATCTGCTTCTCTTCAAGGCATGCATGCCATAAAGGAAGTGAAGAAACGGGGTCAAATGATTTGATTTCAGAATGAGGCAATATTTTAATTTCTTTCTATCTATCCAAGAAGGCTGCGCTAGGGGGATTTTTTTATTTTTAAACAGCCAATCTCTTACCTGAGGTCATTTTAAGAAGGCGGCTATTTCAAGACACTGGAAAATGGAGTGTACATCTGCACACATCGTTAACTTCCAGAATGCATTATTACGATCGTGGGCAGGAGGAGGGGGGACTAACCTATAGAGGCTTATAAGGAGAGATGCTTGTGTGTGATGGCCTTATCATGGATCATTGGATTTGGCAGGGGATAATAAGGACCCTATCAGATCTAGTAGGATCTGGGATCCAGTAGGGACAACTGGTTCTCCTACCCAAAGTTGTTTTGTGCCTGGCCCTCAAATTATGAGGAATAAATATTGAAAAGACCTAAAGGAACTTAACTCAGATAGTCTTCAGCCTCTGAGCAAAATTGGGGCAGGAACTCCTGTTGTTAAGTGAGACGGTTGTTAAGTGAGTCACGCCCAATTTTACCCTCTATTTTGTCATTGGCTTCCCCCCACTGACTTGGCTTTTTGGAAGCTGCCTAGGAAAGTCTCAAATGACAACCAGGTGAGTCCGGGACATGGCAACAGTCATAAGCACATGCCAGTGGCCAACACCCAAATTTTGCTCGTGTGACTGTTGGGATCCTGGGGACGGTTGTAAGTGCAAGGGCCCTCTGTAAGTGTCTTTCCCCAGCACCATTATAACTTTGAAGGGTCATTAAACAAAGGGTTGTAAGTCAAAAGCTACCTGTAAATCTTATTCCTGGAATTCTTCCGCTTTCAAAAACGTGTAGCTATCATCAATCTAACATGACCCTAAAAGAAGAGACAGTAAGAGGATCATGGCTTATATAGATCTATGCTAATTTGAGCACTGGACTTGCCAACAAATACTTAAAATAAGTCTCTGTCAGTTTTCCCCAACCTTGAGATTTCGGGACCTTGATTCCCAAAATTTTCAGCAATGGCTACGAAATTTCAGCAACGAAACTCAGTTTTCCTCTAGTCCAGCCTTCCTTGGATCTGGATACCATTAAGGTGTGTGGAATTCAAGACTCAACAATGGTTGGAGGATGCTAGGAATTGAAGTCCACACATCTTGACAGCCTCCAAATTGACAAAGGCTGTTCAACTTGGAGGAGTGTATATTGATGAAGCTAATCCCTATTTAGCCAACTTGCTTTATGAAAAAACTTTACATCAAAGTTCTGCAGAACCTGGGGGCCATCTAGTCTACCCCCAATACATTCCCAGGGTAGCTGAGCAGATGCTTCTAGAAGTCCATAAGCAGGACATGAGGTCAAGCGTTGTCTCCAGTTTCACCAAAACGGACAATGGAAAAATATAATAAAATCTCAACCATGAGATTTTAGAGAGCAATCACACCTGGTGGGAGCTTGAGCTCAACTACATGACGTCGATGGGAATATGTAGACCAAAACATCTGGAACTTAGTTTGGCGAAGTAAGGACAATGCAGTGATGAGTAACTGGTGGACCAAGAATGGTCTGGAAGACATTGGCCTACTACTCAAGCCTTCGCCCATGGTAATTTAAATGTGGTAGAAGTCATGAAATGCAAAATACAAAATACTAACTTGGTTTTTTTGTAACCCTTTAAATATAATTTAAATCAAATCAAATCCCCAGATCCAGCATACTTCTCAATGGCCCCCATGTTAGCTTACCCTCTGACCTAACCAGTCACCGAACGTGGAATTTCCGTGGCACTCTTAGTGGTAGGCATCCTATAATGGGTTTCACATCTGCCAAGGTTTAATTTCTACTAACAACATGGGCAGGGGGAATAATGGAACTGCTTGGGAATCAACAGCACCAACTATGAGTAAAGCTATAGGAAATGCCATCACCGCTTGACTTTTGAAATTACGTGGTGGGTAAGTGGGGGTGGGGGAGGATAGGGGGTTTCTCCTAACCCCACCGAGGGGAGGAAAAGATCCAAACCAAAGTCGGCTCTAATTAACGTGATCCCGAAGCCAGGATCTGTGGGAGTTTCGCTGTCAAATCGGTATAAACATATAGGAATCACCAACAGATGGCTGTCAATCAAAGCTAAGAGAGCCAGGGGTTAGGTGGTAGATGTGAAATTTGGCACTGAATTCCTTAAATCCCTTATTTAAAAAATGAAATAAAATTAACACACCCAGAATGGGGACCAA
>JAPKID020005187.1:0-11263 GCA_026931265.2 Tropidonophis doriae | reverse complement strand
GGTCCAAAGCTGAAAGGAGATGTGGATGTTTCCGTTCCAAAGCGGGAAGGTCCAGATGTGGATATTAAGGGTCCCAAATTGGACATTGATGCACCCGATGTAGAAATTGAAGGCCCAGAAGGGAAGTGGAAAAGTCCCAAGTTTAAGATGCCTGAAATGAACATCAAAGCTCCCAAAATCTCCATGCCAGACTTTGACTTGAACCTCAAAGGTCCAAAAGTGAAAGGAGATGTGGATTTCTCTGTCCCGAGTTTGGAAGGCGATCTGAAGGGGCCCAACATTGACATCAAAGGGCCCAAGCTAGATGTGGGTGTTCCAGATGTTGATCTTGAAGGCCCAGAAGGGAAGTGGAAAAGTCCTAAGTTTAAAATGCCCGAAATGAACATCAAAGCTCCCAAAATCTCCATGCCGGACTTTGACTTGAACCTCAAAGGTCCAAAAGTGAAAGGAGATGTGGATGTTTCTGTGCCAAAGATGGAAGGTGGCCTGAAAGGCCCTGATGTGGACATCAAAGGGCCCCAAGTTGGTGTTGATCTTCCTGATGTTGACCTTGAAGTCCCCGAGGGAAAACTTAAAGGTCCTAAGTTTAGGATGCCTGAAATGCATTTTAATGTTCCTAAAATCTCTATGCCTGATATAGATTTGAACTGGAGGAAGCCCAAAGTAGGAGCTGATGTCTCTATACCAACGGTGGAGGGGGATTTGAAAGGCCCAAGTGTGGACATCAAAGGTCCTAAACTAGGTATTGATGCACCCGATGTAGAAATTGAAGGGCCTGAAGGGAAGTGGAAAACTCCCAAGTTTAAGATGCCTGAAATGAACATCAAAGCTCCAAAGATCTCCATGCCAGACTTTGACTTGAACCTCAAAGGTCCAAAAGTGAAAGGAGATGTTGATGTTTCCGTTCCCAAACTGGAAGGTCCAGATGTGGATATCAGGGGTCCCAAATTGGACATTGATGCACCCGATGTAGAAATTGAAGGTCCTGAAGGGAAGTGGAAAACTCCCAAGTTTAAGATGCCCGAAATGAACATCAAAGCTCCCAAAATCTCCATGCCAGACTTTGACTTGAACCTCAAAGGTCCAAAAGTGAAAGGAGATGTGGATGTCTCTGTACCGAGCTTGGAAGGTGATCTGAAGGGCCCCGACATTGACATTAAAGGGCCCAAACTAGACGTGGATGTTCCAGATGTTGATCTTGAAGGCCCAGAAGGGAAGTGGAAAGGACCCAAATTTAAGATGCCTGAAATGAACATCAAAGCTCCCAAAATCTCCATGCCAGATTTTGACTTAAACCTGAAAGGACCAAAAGTGAAAGGAGACCTGGATGTCTCAGTTCCAGAGGGTGATTTGAGAGGCCCAGAAATTGACATCAAAGGTCCAAAGCTAGATATTGATGCTCCAGATGTTGACCTACATGGTCCAGAAGGAAAACTCAAAATGCCCAAGTTCAAGATGCCCAAATTTGGCATCCCTAGCTTCAAAGGGGAAGGCCCTGATGTGGATGTAAGCCTCCCAAAAGCAGACCTTGATATTTCAGTCCCGAAGGTTGAACTGGAAGCACCATGTATGGACATTCAAGGCCCAGAGGGAAAAGTGAAAGGATCCAAATTTAAGATGCCAGAAATGCACTTCAAGACTCCAAAGATTTCAATGCCCGACATTGATCTGAACCTCAAAGGTCCAAAACTGAAGGGAGATGTGGATGTGTCTGTTCCCAAACTGGAAGGTGACCTAAAAGGGCCAGATGTGGATATTAAGGGTCCCAAAGTGGACATTGATGCACCTGATGTTGAACTTCATGGGCCAGAAGGAAAGTTGAAGATGCCCAAATTCAAGATGCCCAAATTTGGAATGCCCGGGTTCAAAGGGGAAGGGCCAGAGGTGGACGTAAGCCTCCCCAAAGGAGATCTTGATGTTTCTGTCCCAAAAGTTGAACTTGAAGCTCCATGTTTGGACATTGAAGGCCCAGAAGGAAAAGTGAAAGGGCCCAAATTTAAGATGCCCGAGATGCACTTCAAGACCCCAAAGATCTCAATGCCCGACATTGATCTGAACCTCAAAGGTCCAAAACTGAAAGGAGATGTTGATGTTTCTGTTCCAAAGCTGGAAGGTCCAGATATGGATATCAAAGGTCCCAGATTGGACATTGATGCACCAGATGTAGAATTTGAAGGTCCTGAAGGGAAGTGGAAAAGTCCTAAATTTAAGATGCCCGAAATGAACATCAAAGCTCCCAAAATCTCCATGCCAGACTTTGACTTGAATCTCAAAGGTCCAAAAGTGAAAGGAGATATGGATGTCTCCGTACCGAGCTTGGAAGGTGATCTGAAGGGTCCCAACATTGACATCAAAGGGCCCAAGGTAGACGTGGATGTTCCAGACGTTGATCTTGAAGGACCTGAAGGGAAGTTGAAAGGACCCAAATTTAAGATGCCGGAGATGCATTTTAAGGCCCCTAAATTTTCTCTGCCTGATTTGAACTTGAAAGGTCCCAAGGTGAAAGGAGATGTGGATGTATCTGTGCCAAAGATTGAAGGTGACCTGAAAGGTCCAGAAATAGACTTTAATGTTCCTCAGATAGATCCTCCTGACATTGATATCGGAGGACCTGAAGGCAAAATGAAAGGCCCTAAATTTCAGATGCCTGGATTTAACATCAAGGCCCCCAAAATCGCCATGCCAGATATGGACTTCAACCTCAGAGGTCCTAAACTGAAAGGAGACTTCGATCTGGAAGTATCTGCTCCCAACCTAGATGCTGATTTGAAGGGGCCAGATCTTGATATCAAGGGCCCTCAACTGGATGTCTCCGTACCTGATGTGGATTTGCAATGTCCTGAGGGAAAACTCAAAGGTCCCAAGTTTAAGATGCCCGAAATGAACATCAAAGCTCCCAAGATCTCCATGCCAGACTTCAATTTGAACCTCAAAGGTCCCAAAATGAAAGGAGATATGGATGTTTCTGTGCCTACGTTGGAGGCTGACCTGAAGGCTCCTGACGTTGACATCAGAGGTCCCAAACTAGACATCGATGTTGGAGGTCCTGAAGGAAGTTGGAAAGGCCCCAAAGTTAAGATGCCTGAAATGCAGATGAAAGGCCCTCAGATCTCCATGCCTGACGTACAGCTTGGTCTAAAAGGGGATATCAGTGGACCAAAACTTGGAGGAGATTTCAAAGGTCCTGAAATTGACATATCAGCTCCCACTGTTGATATCCAGGGTCCGGATGGAAAAGTAAAATTGTCCAAGATGAAGCTTCCTAAATTTGGCGTCCCTGAGTTCAAAGGAGAAGGACCTCAATTGGATGTCAACCTGCCCGAAGGAGAGTTGAAAGTCCCCAGTGCCGATGTGAAAATCGCAGCTCCAGGTTTGGACATCAAAGGGCCAGAAGGACAATGGAAGGGTCCTGGGGTGAAGATGCCAGAGATGCATTTCAAAACCCCTCAGATCTCCATGCCAGAAATTGACTTAAATCTGAAAGGTCCCAAGGTGAAGGGGGATGTGGATGTCTCAGTTCCAGGAATGGCCATCCAAGGACCAGGAATCAAAGCGAAAAGTCCAGAGATTGACTTGGAATGTCCAGATGTGAACGTTGAAGGGCCAGAGGGCAATGTCAAACTCCCCAAATTTAAGATGCCAAAATTCGGGTTTGGAGCAAAGAGCCCCAAGGCTGATGTGAAGTCCCCCACTTTGGACATGTCTCTTCCAGAAGCTGAGCTGAATGTCGAGTCGCCAGATGTTGGCATTTCCGCCAAAGGGAAGAAAAGCAAATTCAAAATGCCCAAAATTCACATGAGTGGTGCCAAAGTCAAAGGCAAGAAGGGTGGTTTTGATGTGAGTGGAGAAATGGACGCCAATGTGAAATCGCCAGATTTGGAAGGAACCTTCTCGGTCCCAGAAGCATCCCTCAAAGCAGATGCTAACATCAAATCCCCCAAGGGAAAGAAACCTGTGTTTGGAAAACTCTCATTTCCCGATGTTGAGTTCGATATCAAATCGCCCATGTTCAAAGCCGACGCTTCTATGCCTAAGGTGGAAGGAGAGGTCAAGATGCCGGGAATAGATTTGACGTCACCCAGTCTGAAGTCACCCAGTCTTGAAGCTTCTGTTCCCAGTGGAAGCGTCAACATCGGAGGTCCCGATCTTGGTCTTAAGGGCCCCGAGTTCAAGCTCTCGGGTGAGAGCATTGGCTTGGCGGGTCCCAAATTGGAAGGACGTGTGGGAATCCCCAGCGCTGAGATCAACCTCGCCACTCCTGACATCAACCTGAAAGGTCCATCGGTCAACGTACCCTCCATGGATGTTACCGCACCTTCCATGTCTGCCCCCGGTGTCGATGTTCATTTGAAAGGACCAAAGCTGAAAGGTGATGTCGATCTCCCAAGTGCTGAGATCCAAGGCCCAGGAGGGAAGCTGAAATTCCCCAAGTTCAGCTTGCCAAAATTTGGAAAGCCCGGAGTCAACCTGGAAGGGCCAGACGTCGACATTCAAGGACAGTTGCCCTCTGCACACCTTGACGTCTCTTCCCCAGGAATTGGAGGAGAGGCAAGCATTCCCAAAATGGACATGAGCCTGAAAGGACCAAAGCTAGGGAAAGACCTAGGTTTTTCTGGTGAGATTAAAGCTCCGAAGATGGACGTGGGCCTGCCAGATGTTGGTGTCGGTGGATTTGATGGGAAGTTTCAGATGCAAAAGCCTTCGGGTCTGGACGTCCACCTAACAGCTCCAGATGTTGACATGAGAGGCCCGAAAGTGAAGATGACATCAGAAGGAGGCCTCTCTGGACCCGAGATGGACATCAATCTGAAAGGACCAAAGATCAAAGGAGATCTCGGCATTTCTGGTAGCATGACATCCCCCCAGGTGGAAGGATCTGGAGGTGGAGTGAAACTTCCCTGCATGAAACTTCCGCAGTTTGCCATCGCTGGTGAAGGGGGCGGCATTTCAGGACCACAGATCAAAGGACCTGAAGTTGACTTTGATTTGAACATGAAAGGACCAAGTTTGAAAGGAGACGCCCAGTTTGCTACCGACTTGAAAAGTCAACACGGTAGACTGGAAATGCCAGGCATGAAGATATCTGGCCTCGACTTAGACACTGGGGCCCCAGATATCTGTCTGAGAGGACCTTCCCTCAATGTCTCAGGTCCAAAAGTTTCTGGGCCAGACTTTGATGTCAATCTGAAAGGGCCCAAGGCCAAAGCACCGGAGATACCCGTTGGCGCCAAAGGGACAGGGGACCTTCGCTTTTCTGGACCAAAGATAGGGGGTGATCTCAGTGGTCCCAAATTAGATCTCAAAGGTCCTTCTCTTGGGATGGAGGCTCCACAAGGCCATGTAGAAAGTTCAACCGGGAAGGTGTCCTTCCCTAAAATGAAAATCCCAAAATTTGTGGTGGCAGGGCAGGAACCAGTGGGAAGGGAAGTCGGGGTCGACGTCGAGTTTCCCCACCCGCCCCAAGCAAGTCTGCACGTTGAGGCAGGAACAGTTGAGTTGGAAGAACCTGACCTGAAACTGAAGAAATCTAAAATCAAAATGCCCAAGTTTGCCTTCTCCAAACCCAAAGCCAAAGGAAGTGTGGGTTCTCCAGAAGTCTCAACATCTGGAGCCGGGGTTGAAGGAGAGCTCAAAGCAAGTTTAGAAGGTGAAGTGGAAGCAGGGGAGGCAGCCGTCTCGCCCAAAGGAATGTTCTCCTTCTTCAAGACCAAAAAGTCCCGCCACCGGTCATCCTCCTTTAGTGACGAGCACTCCTCGCACTCCACCCCGACCGGCACGTTGGAGCACGAAGGAGACAAAGGCAAGCACGCCAAGCTCAAATTTGGCACATTTGGCGGGATCGGGTCGAAAAGCAAAGGGTCGTACGAGGTCACGGGAAGCGACGACGAGGCAGGGAGAACCCAAGGCAGCGGCGCCTCCCTCGAGTCCAAAAAATCGCGGCTCTCCTCGTCCTCCAGTAACGAAAGCGGGACGAAAGCCGGCTTCCGAGTGCCGGTGGTGGAATTGACGGTGGCGAAAAAGAAAGAGTAGTCCAGGAAAACGCTCGTGTACATAAACGCCCCTTCCTGTACATAAAGTCCCTCCTGCCCCATCGCGCTCTCCTTCTCCCTCTGTATATATATATTTTTTCTCCCCTTCCGGCTTCGAATACTTTGCAATGAAACAGGTGATTGACCGCGAAACAGTTGGGTCTTGAGAGCAACGTGATTCCTGTTTTACTGTGAATAGGGGCAGGTTCCACTCAAAAAGATTTCTGTCTTCCAGAGATCGATGTCAATTCCAAACTGATACAGCAGGGGGCGTCCGCGGTCCGTCTAGGGCAGATGGCGAGCAATTTTAATGTATCATCGGCAGGATTTTCACGGCGACTCCGTTGCGCGCGGCATCGTGGAGCCCGCCATAAATTTCTGACCCTTTGCCTGGCATCGGGAATATCTCCTCCAAATTCTTCCCACAGTGATCTTTGGCGGAGTTTTTTAAAAAAAGAAAAAAGTTTTTTAAAAAATAAAAAAAAGTTTTAAAATGTTTTTTAAACAAGAAAAGCTTTTTTTAAAAATAAAAGCTTTATTTTAAAAAAGAAAAACGTTTTAAAAGAACTTTTAAAAAAAAAGAAAAACTTTTTTTCAATAAAAACTTCAAAAAAGGAAAACTTTTTTTCAATAAAACCTTCAAAAAAGGAACTTTTTTTTTAAGAAAACTTTTTTTTTCGAAAAGAAAAACTTTTTTTAAAAGAAAAAGGTTTTTTTTTTAAAGCAAATGTTGTTTTTTAAAGAAAAAAATTTTTTTTTAAACTTTATTTTAAAAATAGCAGCCAATGCCTTCAAAACACCCACCAGCGGGGTCTCTCGGCTGTATCAGTTTGAATTCAATCTAACCCCCCCCTCCCAGAGACACAAATCAGCAAAAGGGTGAATTTTGTGCAGACGGAGAAGCGACGGATTTTGAAAAACCTGGATTATGTGATATTTAACGCTGTGCCGTAAGGAAGATAGATGTACAGTTTATTGTGACGGGAGTATTTGGGATGATTTTTCTCTTCTGCTCCGGCATAAGATTGTGCTTCGTATGCTACCAGAGCTTTACGTTTACCTAAGCAAGCTTTGATTGAGATATATGACGTATATATTTCAATTCACTGAGTATCTTCAGTGTTGATCCATGAAAATGTGTTCATTTTAACTACTAGGAGTTCATTTTATTTTTATTTTTTTTTGCTTTTATCTGCAGGGGGCTAAAATGTTTTATCCTTTGAAATTAGGGATCCATGAAAAAGAAAGACTGCACATATGCAGAAGCAAGTCAGGGTGTCAAATCTGGGCCTTCTTTGCAACAAAAGTGACTTTTTCATTCGTTTGATAAAAACGGCGAAACCAATTAATTGCAACCAAAAAACATCCACATGTAATTTATTTGTCGTTCAAAAAAACCGCATGGCTGTTGCAAAATAATTCGAGATAAAAACCTTTACGACGCCCTCTTCGTTGCTTCTGAATATTTCTTATTTTTGCAAAAGAAAAGTCCTCTTCGCTGAGGAGCAACTACTTTTGCCATTAATTCCTCCCGACAGATGCAAAAGTTGTTACCTTTTTGTCATTAACTGTTACCTTGATTATAAAACAAAGCAAATACAAAGAAAACTATTTTTCAGCACTTTAATGGCAAATTAATTGAGAATGTATGGAAACCGATCTTGTAAAATGCAAATAAACTGTTTATTAACCTTTTAACCACTGTGTGTTTGCTCGCTTGAAACTGTGAGTATGAATTTAACAGATTAGTGAAGTTGGAAGGGACCTCCGAGGTCATCTAGTCCAACCCTCCCCAAAGCAGGAGACCCTACACCATTTCTGACAGAGGACAGTCCAGTTTCTTCTTGAAGGCCTCCAGTGATGACGCTGACTTAATAATAGAATAACAACAGAACAGAGATGGAAGGGACCTTGGAGGTAATCTAGTCCAATTCCTCCACCCAAGCAGGAGACCCTCCACCATTTTTGACAGAGGGCAGTCCAGTCTCTTCTTGAAGGCCTCTGAATATCCTGAATACCCATGAGCAGACAAATCTGCAAAGGCAAACATAGATCTTCCATGTTGGGAACAACATTGTCCTAATCAGCTGGAAAGCCAGCTTGATATATTAACATATTACAGATTAACAGAGCTGGAAGGGACCATGTAGGTCATCTAGTCCACACACACACACACCCGCCCAAGCAGGAGACCCTACACCATTGCTGACAGAGGGGAGTCCAGTCTCTTCTTGAAAGCCTCCACGGATGAAGCTCCCACTTTTGTACAATAGAATAAAGAGTTGGAAGGGACCTTGTAGGTCATCTAGTCCAGCCCCAATCCAAGCAGGAGAGCCTATACCATTTCTGACCAGATGGCAGTCCAGTCTCTTCTTCTTGAAAGCCTCCAGGGATGAGGCTCCCACAACTTTTGTACAATAGAATAACAGAGTTGGAAGGGACCTTGTACGTCATCTAGTCCAACCCCCTTGACCAAGCAGGAGACCCTCCACCATTGGTGACAGATGGTAGTCCGGTCTCTTCTTGAAGGCCTCCAGGGATGAAGCTCCCACAACCTCCGAAGGCAACTTCTCTTCCATGGGTTGATGGTTCTCCCTGTCAGGAAATCCCTCCTTATTCCCAGGTTGAATCTCTCCTTGGTCAGTTTCCATCCATTCTTCCTTCTCTGGCCTTCAAAGGTCCTTTGGAGAAGAGCTGGACCCCCTTCCTCCTCTCTGGGGAAGCCCCTCAAATATTGGAAGATGCTCTCCTATCTCCCCTGGTCCTTCTCTTCTCTTGACTAGCCAGGCCCAGTTCCTGCAACCGTTCATCGTATGTTTTAGCCTCCAGTCCCCTCAGATAGGACAGACAGACAGATCTAGATGATAGATAGATGGAGAGAGAGAGACATAATATATGATGGATAAATAGATAAGAGAGAAAGAGAGAGAGAGCTATGATAGATAGGCAGGCAGGCAGGCAGGCAGGCAGGCAGGCAGACAATAGATATTGAGAGAGATGATATATGATATAGAGATGATAAATGAGAGAGAGAGATATAGATGATAGATATAGAGAGATCGATGGATGGATGGATGGATGGATGGATGGATGGATGGATAGATGGAGAGAGGGAGAGATGATATATGATAGAGATAGAAATGATTGATAGATAGATAGACAGACAGACAGATCTAGATAATAGATAGATGGAGAGAGAGATGATATATGATAGAGAGAGATGATGGATGGATGGATGGATGAATGGATGGATGGATGGGGGGAAGAGAGAGATGATATATGTTAGAGAGAATGATGATAGATGGATGAAAGAGAGCAGGGGTGAGCTCCAGCCACCATTACTACTGGTTGAGTAATTTAAAAAATTGTGCCGGCCTGCTTTAAGAAGCCCGGAACTCCCAGGATTGCTTAGCCCTCAAAGGAAGTTCCACTCCCCTTAAAGTCCACACATCATAAAGTTGTCAAGTTTGAATAAGTCTAGATGATCTCCAAGGTCCCTTTGAATCCTGACATCCAATACTGGGTTAGCATTAACCTAGCTTAGAGGTCAGGGAGCCGCTTAGCACGGGGCGTAGAAACCAGCTCAGCCGATGAATGTCACAATTTTAAGAGATTACGTAAATTCTTGGCCGCTGGACCGCCGTTGTGCGAACTCAGCCGTTGGGGCGTTTGGTGCGAAATTTGGATGAAGCAAACTATGACTTGGTTGTGTTTGTGTGTGTGTGTGTGTGTGTGTGTGTGTGTGTGTGTTGCAACCCGGCCTATGTGGTTGCGAGAACAAAGCAATTGTCTTTTGAAACTGCGGCCGGCCTTCAGAAGTTCCCCTACAATTTCTAACTGCACGTGGGCACCGATTTCGTTGGGCAATCGGAGGAGGGAAGATCAGGTATGTTGCTTTGATCACCTGTGACCTCACCTGACCTGCCGTCCCTTCCTACCGGAGGAAAGACAAGGTTCCTCTAAGCGTCTCACCTGTACAGGTTTCGCTCCGTTCACACAAACACATGCAAAAAAAAGAGAGCGATTTAGACAGCAAGAATTTCAGAAAACGTTTGCCAGTCGCGTTGAAGTCCAGGTGGTCCTGGATGGCGACCATTTCATTTAGTGACCGTTCAAATGGCCCTGGGAAAAGGACCGTTGTTGGCTTCGCTTGTCCGAAGGCTGCGTCTCTGAGCCAGTCGCCTGGCTTTGGATCGCGGCTGCAGCAGTCGTAAGTGCGAAAGATGGTCGTAAATCCCTTTTTTCGACGCCAACCTCAAGCGGTCACTCAATGAGCTGTGGTGAGTCAAGGACTACCTTGTACATGACCGTGGAGGCATCGCAATGGTCGTAAGTGTGAAAAGCAGTCCCAAGTCCCTCTTTTTTGGTATCGTAACTTGAAACCGTCGCTAAGCAAACCATTGTAAGTCGAGGACTCACTGTAAATCCAACAGAAATCTCACCTGGATCCTATCCCCAAGAGGTGTAAACCTCGGATTGCTCAAGCCAACCCCAGGAGTAAGCAGTGGAGGGCATGCCTTGACTCACCCCATTATTAATCTTTGGAACTCACTGGTACAAGATGTGGCCATTACCTTCCAGTTCCAAAGGGAATGAATCGCTTGTTCCGCAGTTTGGTGTAAACTCAGTCCTTATCTTGGCGTGTGTTACAAACCACGTCATCCATCTAAGAGGAGGAGGCGTCATTCTGTAGTAGCAAATAACCCAGTGTTGCGCCCTGGTAATTATTTAAAGAGGTTAAAATGTCCGGACCAAACGTAATTTCTAATGTTGAATTTTCCCCCTTACCAGAGGGAGCCCTTGTGGAGTACTGTGGAGCCGTTACCATAGCAACTCCACTGCGCTGTACAGTAGAAGCCATTTTTCAGTAGTACAGTAGAAGACATTTTAAGGCACAACAGGCTGTATCTTAGGAGAACACACACCCCGAGGGGTTTTAAGGGTCTCTTACCCGCCACAGTATTTGTTTCCAGAGAGTAAGTCATTGGTGTACCAAGTTTAGTTGAAATTGCTCCAGGCGTTCCAGAGTTATGCTGGAATACACACACACAGACACACACACAGAGTGCCATTGTTATATATATAGATTATTTGGTCAATGAAAGCTGGGAGAATCTAGCCAGTCTTTTTTTTTTAAGCCTCAGTTTAGAATTTAGAAGAACCAAGTTTCTCCATCCAGAATACAGGTAGTCCTCGACGTACGACCACAACTGTGCCCCCGCAATTCTGTTGTT
>JAPKID020005186.1:0-11264 GCA_026931265.2 Tropidonophis doriae | reverse complement strand
ATCTTTATTGGCAAGACTTTTGGGAATTTTTTTTTATCCTTTTCATTGTCTTTTTGAGCTTGAACTGATTTGCTAGAGATATTAATTTAGTTAGACATGGTTGTAAGGTGGTCTCCATTTTAAATGCACATTTAGTTGCTCTATTGCTCTGCAGCCCTTCATTCAGCGTCCAGAAATCCTTGGAAACTGATGACATCTTTCTTTAAAAGCATCTTGCCAGAAGTTTAAGTAAAAGATTAGAATCCAGAGAGGCTACAGTTTTCTAAAAAGAAGATTGAAACCACAGCTCTGGTCACCTTTTCTTGCTAGGTAAAGGCAAGGTTCTATATATTCACTATTCATAAAAATGCTGCTAATAATTTTGAAGAAAAAAAACCAATTTTTCACTGAAGTGAACACTTTTTTAAAATGGCAGAAGAAAAATTCAGTACAACACTACATGGATGTTAATCTATAAATAGAATAGAATAGTCCAAACCCCTGCTTAAGCAGGAAACCCTACACCACTTCAGACAAATGGTTATCCATAACCATAAGTATCTCTTCTTAAAAACTTCCAGTGTTGGAGCATTCACAACTTCTGGAGACAAGTTGTTCCACTGACTAATTGTTCAAACTGTCAGGAAATTTCTCCTTAGTTGCTTCTCTCTCCTTGATTAGTTTTCATACATTGTTTCAGGTTCTTTGGAGAATGGTTTGACTTCTCCTTCTTTGTAGCAACTTCTGAGATATTGGATCATTGCTATCATGTCTCCCGTAGTCCTTCTTTTCATCAGACTAGACATACCCAGTTGCTGCAACCGTTCTTCCTATGTTTTAGCCTCCAGTTCCCTAATCGTCTTTGTTGCTCTTCTCTGCACTCTTTCTAGAGTCTCCACATCTTTTCTACATTGTAGCAATCAAAATTGAATGCATTAGTCCAAGTGTGGCCTTACCAAGGCATTATAAAGTTCACATGATCTTTATTCTACCCCTCTGTTTATGCAGCCTAGAACTGTTTTGGCTTTTTTGTCAGCTGCTGCACACCGCTGGCTCATATTTAAATGGTTGTCTGCTAGGATTCTAAGGTCCCTCCCATGGTTACTACTATTGACTGAGGTACCACATATATTGTACCTGTGTATTTGGTTTTTCTTGCCTAAATGTAGAGTCTTGCTTTTTTCACTTTTGAATTTCATTTTGTTGTATAGAGCCCAATATTCAACAATCTGAAGGTTGTTCACTTCAAATCTGGCAGCTATAGCATGTTTAAACAATTTGACTCTTGAGAAAGGGAAAAGTGGGTAGCCTTTCTCTTTCACCCAACCTGATGCCTTCCAGTGCTATTGTCCCTTCCATCATTCCTAGGCAACATAGCTATTGCATCTGGAAAATAACATGGTAGGAAGAGCTGAGGAGACAAATATGCAGAATGTAGCTCATTCTTGTATTCTGCGCTACACAGTAATTGCTTGTTTTTAACTAATGATGTGATACTGGAACCTTTTGCGAGCGTTCATTTGCTGCACCATAGGAGACAGAGTCTGAAAAATGCCTGCAGACTCCATCGTAATATGGGTAACTATTGTTCCTCTTACACTCTTCTTAGAACAGTCTTTTCTAGCCACACTCAAGTGTACGATTCCTAACATTCCAACATTTTGTTCTTTTCTCAAGAAGAAAATCCCCATTGGGTTTTCCCCCCCCACAGTTCTTGAATATATTTGTGCAATTAGATTCAATGATTCAGTCAGTCTCTCCCTTTATAGAATGGCATGTGTTTCAGTACACGTCAAATTCGCGGTTCTTCAGAGTGGCTAGTACTAACACACAAAGGTCAGTGGGACTGTGCAAAGGATCAGTGTTGTTGTTGTGGTGGTGGTTGGTTTAATAAAGTAAAATTCATTAAATTATTTTTGTAGATTAAAGGGGGATCAATGAACAATCGGAAGCCTACATGAAGGGGTTGATGAGCTAAAAGGTTTGGGTACCCCAGGCCAATTAGAATGCATTTATCTGACCAGCAACAGTTGACCAACATTGACCAAAGAACAATGTGCAGTTTATAATAACTGTGACTTTAATACCCTGCTTCATTAACCAAGTTAAATACCAGAGCTGGCCCTACTATCAGGCAGATTAATATGGCTTCTTAAAAACCTGTACGTCACCCAATTCGTTATAGATTATATGCATCCAGCACAATACAATGCAAATTAAACAGAAACATCATCCTGACTTTTGATAACTAACTACCGTCCCTTACCCACGCTGGAAGCTGCTTTCAGACAACTGGTATCCCATGCACTGAAAACTCTGTGGAGCAGTTTTGTTTTAATACTGAGAGTCTTGAAAGTGGGTCTTTATGCCCCCAAACCTGTCTTTGGATATTATGGGGCTTGTATAGGGGTGAATTAAAGAGGAATTGGAACCATTTGCAACTGCGTTTCGGGGACCAAATGTGTTGGTTTCCAAGATTTTGCGCAGCTCAGAAGGACACTCTGTTTAATGCTACTATATAATGGACCTTTCCATCTAGAAAAGTTAATGAATAGTCCTCAGTCACATGAATTGCATTCATTGTAATCGCTGCATTAAAACCAGAACCATTAAGGTTCGGAATACTCTATTTACCAGGTTTGAATTCCTCAGGAGACAAATATCCAGCCTTACAAACCACTAAGGGGAAAGTATTTACCACAGTTTATATGTAGCCCTCATTTAGAGACTGCCTTGTTTGGCAACCATTCACAGTTATGGCAATGATAAGGAAGTAATTTTATGACCAATCCCTAGGTTTATAACTTTTACAGGATTATAAAGGAAAGGAAACCTAAAGTAAGATCACACAGTTGTGAGTTCAATTAACTTCCTAGTTGTTAGTCCCAATAGGGGTTGCTAAACAAGGAACACTATTTTAAAGTTCATCTGTGAGTTTTATTATTAGGTCAACAAAGCTTAGAGCTGTGATGGTGAACCTATGGCACGCAGAGGTGGCATGCAGAACCCTCTCTGCTGGTACCCCCACCGTCGCCCCAGGTCAGATCTCAGTGGCGTTTCTTTTGTGAGCTTCTGTTTCAAACTGCAAATGACAAAACAGAAGCTCACGAAAGAAAAAGATATTTTCTGGTGTTGGGATGCCCCACCTCCTACCAGCCAGCTGGTCTTCGGGTCTCTGCTACGCATGTGCATATGTACATGCATGTGCACATGTATATCTGTGCACACACATGTGTTCATGCATGTCTGTGGACACACACATTCATGCATGTCTGTAAATGCACACATTCATGCATGTCCATTCATGCACGCATGTTTGTGTATGTAGATGTTCATATGCACACGCCTCTCAGTTTGGGCATGCACACACACATTTTGGGTACTTGGTGTCTAAAAGGTTCACCATCATTGCCTTATAGCCTTGATGGCGAACCTATAGCACAAGTGTCACAGGTGGCAGGGGGAAGCCTCTCTGTCAGCATGCAAGCCCCAGCTCAGCTCCACAAAGCATGCGCCGCCGACTAGCTGATTTTCCGGTCTCTGCAAAACACCATACAAGGCATCGATACACATCCAACAGGAACAGGAAGTGCCACATAGGAGTAGATAGAGGTAAATCCTAGAGAGGCAGGATATGTATCCCTGAACAATGGAGATGAATGCTAGAGAGAAATAAAGGGGAGTTTGGGGGGTGCGCCTTCCCCATGCCCCATTTTTTTGTCTCAGGAAGCTTTAGGGAGGCCTGCTTAGGCACAACATGGGCCACAAGTGTGTGTGTCATGCATGCATTACACGCAAAAAGGGGGGCATTTTGAAGAGGCAGTGGGGCGCAGGACATCTGCTGGTGAATCGGGACTGTCCCGCCGAAAGCGGGACGTCTGGTCACCTTAACATAGGTTATGCAGAATGTTGGATTCAAAGACCTAAATATGTCTTGGAAAGTGCCAAAGTGTGAATGGAGGACCTGCCCACCTTACCGTAAAGCAGCTAAGCCTTTTCTCAAGATTGTGAAGTAACTATAAAAGATATTGATGAGCCTCTGGGAATGGACATGGGTGCTTGAAATTATCCAGAAGTGTTCTGTCTGCCATCCTGCACATTTTGAAGCATCTCTGAGAGAATGAACACTGCACAGTTTTAATGTGTGGGTCTGCATTTATAACCACCTTTTTCTTTATTAGGTAGAAGTTTGATTGAAACCTGAGAATTTATGTTATCTCTATTAAAAAAAAATACAGTATACCCTATTAATATATATTCATCATTCAGGACAGCAAAGGGATCTCTTATGATAGATAATTCTTACAATTTGCCCTTTAGAGGAAAATATCTATCATAGCTAGTGGAAGATGATATAAATCTGTTTCCTAGCTAGGAAAAACCCAAATCTGTATATGCATGAAAAACTCAGCATTTTGGAAGAAACAGGAGGACTATAGTACCAATAAAAAGAATATGAACAGAAGGAATAGGATGACGAATAGATGAGAATAACAGAAGGAATATGTCTATGCACATGTGTGTTTGTATGCATATGCACAGATAGACATATAAATAGGTAAATGTGCTGAATGTTCACTGCTTGCATCTCTGAATTCAGCAGCAGGGGTGGGTTGCTGCTGGTATTACTGCCGGTTGGTGTGCAAAGATTTTTGTGTGCGCACATATACTTTACTCGCATGCATGCCAAACATGCATACGGCATGTGAGCATTTGCAGCTTAATAGGTTTGCGCATGCGTACAACGTTTGAAAAGGGAAAAAAATTAATTTTTGCAATGAAAATTGTTCTGTGCATGCGCAGAACCTAAAATCAAGATGGTGCCACTGCCAATAGAACCGGTTCGGGGGTGTGACAGGCAGAGTTACTACCTACTCACTGAACTGGTCCAAACAGGAAGGAACCCACCTCTGTTCACAAGATCCCTTTCTGGGATCTGACACTTTTTCATGCATGTTTCCAGCATGAGCATCTAATGTAAATAATTTAGCAAGCCTCTTCTCTGTACTTATTAGCCTCACCACCCCACCCCCCACCCCCAAACACAAAACCCTCCCAAACAGCACAGTAAGGGAAATTAGTAATACAGATGACAATAGTATTTTTGTGTTTTACTTTGCCCGAAATTACTATATTCAACATCTATCCACAATTAAAAATAATCACGGTTTTCACATGAAGAAAGAACAACACAATAATCATCATACACAAAATAATAAATGCAAAAATCTAAAGAAATCAGAAGGCAAAATTGAGGGTTTTTTTCAGGTTGTGAATAATATGATACCCATCAACACTGAAATGACTGTAGGAACAGTGAGAATGGTGAGAGTAGAATGTGAACATAAATAAAGAATGCCTTTGCATTTTATGCACTCTGTTTGCAATTTAAATTTTTAGTTGCTATTCCTAGGCTGCTTAAACTATTCAGTGATTCAGAAGTAAAACACTGGATGTCTACTTGTAAACTCAGTAAAGTACTTTGAATTCAATTTATTATTATATATTTATATTCATATATATATATATTACATATATTTATATCTGCAAAGTGGAATTTTGAATTTCCAGCATGTCGTCTGGAATAAGAGTGATCTGGAGATAACTTTCAATTGATACAGCATTCTTATATAAAGTTTTCTCAAGCAAGCAAGATAGACTTATAGACAACTCTTGTTGTCTAGTGAGAATCAGAGGTATAAGTGAGAAGAAATCAGAGAAATTGACATGACGAGCCATGTGCTGGGACTGTGATAACGTGGTGAAGCTGACCAGGCTGTTTGTTGTTTGCTGTAAGGATGCTAGCCTGAATACCGGATGGATGCTGGGAGGCAGAGGCAGATTTTTTTTCTTATATTCCTCCTCTAAAGCAAATGTGTGCCTTATAGTCCAGTGCGTCTTATAGTGCAAAAAATATGGTACCTATTATGGGTCCTCAGCAAATGTGAAAATTGCACTCAAAGGAGAGTCATAGTTCAAAGGGTCTTTATCAAACTGGATTGGAGTATTAAGTGGATTTTCATTCTTGAATACTTTTCAACATTTTCATTAATAATTTTGAAGAAAAGCAGGAGAGAATGCTTAACAAGGTTAAAGGTGGTGCAGAACTGGGCAAGACAGTGTAGAGGACTAAGAAAGTGTTAAGAAAGCTACTTCAAGAAAACATGGTCTCCTGTCTCTTTAGCAAATTCAAGGCCAGATAAGACTTCTTCCAGTCAACTATTATAAGCACCAGTAAAGCAATGCACATAGTATTCAGCAAGTTGCAGGGACAAAATCTTGAAGAGGTAGAACCTCTGCATTAACTGTTTGCCTCCATGCGGGAAAGAGAAATTTAATTGCTTCTATGAGGGGTGAATAGCTCCGATGAAGCATAATTGGGAATACTCTAGAGCTGTGATAGTGAACCTATGGCATGCCTGCCACAGGTGGCACATGGACCCATTCTTGCTGGCATGCCAGAAGTCAGCTCCAGCATGCGTGCACGTACCAGCCAACAAGCTAAGTTTTCTGGAAAGGGCGGGGGAAGTTGGTTTTGCCCTCCCCAGGCTTCAGGAAAGTCTCCGGAGACTGGGGAGGGCCCAACAGGCCAACTGGAAGTTTGTTCGCGAGCTTTAGTTGAAGCCGTTTTGTTGGGGTCATTTTTCATCCTTCCAGGCTTCAGGAAAGCCTCCGGAAACTGGGGAGGGCGAAAAACAGGTCCCACAGGACAACTGGAAGTTCGTTCCTGAATTTCCGGTTGGTTTATTGATGTTGTTTTTTGCCCTTCCCTTCAGGAAAGCCTCCAGAGGCTGAGGAGAGTCAGAAACGGCCCCAACGGGCCAACTGGAAGTTTGGAAATTATCCATTTCCAGATTCCAGAGGACCTCTGGGGGGCGGTGGAGGGCATTTGCAACCTCCCCAGGCTTCAGGAAAGACTCCAGAGCCTGGGGTGGAGTTGTGTGTCCATGTGTGGGAGGGTTGCGCATGCATGTGCAGATGGGCGGGGAGGATTAAATTGGTACGGGCACACATGCACGTGCAATAGTTGGCACGTGCACAATTTTGGCACGCCATCACAACCTAGAGCAGGTTTCTCAACCTTAGTTACTTTAAGAAGTATGGACTTACTCCCAGAATTCCTCACTCGGCATGCTAATTGATCAGTAAGTGGGTTCACACATCTTACCAAGTTAAACCAAAGAAATCGCATTATGATTTAGTATGAGATGTAATATCTAGCCAATATTCCTCCTTATAAATGACTAAAACTAGTCTTGTTTTCCTTACACAGGAGAGCCACTAATCTCCAGGAGGTTCCTCATGGAGGATGGGCTTGAATGGCTTTTCGTGGGAAAGTCAGCATCAAAGATTCTGCAGCCCAACCTAACCAGGTAAAATGAATTATATGAACTAGGATTACAGCCCAATTTTATAGAAACTTGATAATGCCATAGATGTTCAATTTTCTGTTGCAGAAAAAAAATAGATGTCATGATTTCCAGCTGGACCATTTTTCTGCATTCAGATCGACTGCTGATGTTCTCAGAATTTATAGCTAATATTGAATAGATTCCAACTTCCCTTTTGTATGAGTTTGTTGACTGTAATCCTAACTGCTTTATTAAATCATTGTCTCTTCAGCTGGAGATAATATTTACTAGGTTTTGGAAACTTTAGAACTTGTCATGACGTTTTAAATTATACAATGAATCAAGTTGATTCAGTGATAAAAATATACCTTTATGTGCTCTAAGATAATATATATATGCACAGTATGTTTTTCATTTATTGTAAAGCTTTGGGAGACATCCAAAATACATACATAACCAGATGTTTAAAGTGGAGGATATGATAGTTATGAAACCAAGCTGGTTGGAAGGATGAAAAATAACATGGATAATGAAAAATGTTATATCTGAAAATTCAGACAACTGGAGATTTTATGGTATTTTGAAGTTTCATATTTCCAATATTTTCACAACTCATAGAAATCAAATCTTATTTTTAGTGTTGATCACAGCTACATAACACAAACCACATGTAACTGTTTTGGTTGAGCAAATCAAGACAATGGAAATCTGGATTTCCATAAACAAACAACAAAATACTTTACATGTCATATTTCCTCTGCAGCCTTTTTAAAAGAAGATATGTGACTGAGGAAGTAAAATGGTTGTTGTCCTCTTGTGCAGTTTGGCAAAGGTAGGAAATAAATAGAGAGAATACAGATGGCACAGTTTCTTTGTCCCACAGTGACGGTCAAAAAAGCAACTTTTCCCTTGAACCTGGTGCATTGCTTGCCTTAGCTGCCTTTATTTTTCCTTTACTAACTTACTATTAGTAAATTAGTACCATATTTTTCAGAGTATAAGACGCACCGTAGTATAAAGCACACCAAGATTTTGAAGAGGATTTTTGCATATATTTTTTGTGAAAAACAGAGCATGCAGCGAGTTTGAGAGGCCTGCAAAGTGCTCCTGGTGGCTGGGGGGAGGGGGACACAAAAATGAGCAAAAAATGGCTCGTTTTTCACAATAAGGGCATGCATAGCCTTTAGGAGGCTTGTAGAGTTCCCCTGGGGGCTGAGGGGGACAAAACAAGCAAAAAATAACCTGGTTTTCACTCATTTTTGCCCTCCCCAACCCCCAAGAGCACTTTGCAGGCCTCCCAAACCTTCTGCACATCCATTTTGGTGACGGGCATGGGGTTTCTGGGAGGCAAAAAAAAAACAACAACCTGTATTCAATGTATAAGACGCACCCAGATTTTCACCCTCTTTTTTGAGGGAAAAAGATGCATTTTATACTCTGAAAAATACAGTAATTTACTATTACTATTAATTATTTTCTAAATAGTTCTATTTTTTTCCTCCCCTCATGTTTATATACAAGAGTACCTTTGAAATGCAGACAGATCTTATAAACATCCTTAGAAAATAAAAAGGGCGGGAGTCTATGAAATGATGGTGAACTCTGAAGATGCTTCTGTGAAAATAGAGCTAATGACCACAGCAATAACTGAGTAACTATGAGTAGATGGTTTCCTCAGAAACACTCTAGCAAGGAGAAGATAGGAGATCACACACATGTGCTCCTTACAGCTGATTCTCATGAGCAGAACACAGGACAGTAGTTTTCCATGAGCTTGAACACTGAGACAGGAATGGTTCAGCCATTTTGCTTGAAACTGTGGCAGAGCCTTTTAAGAACACTGTAAGAGAGGGTTGTGAAGCACCATTAAGTGGTATATAAGTCTAAATGCTATTGCTATAAATGCTGGCAAAAATATTAATGTGCATTTCTGTGGTTATGATACAATGACATTGTATCATACAAACTCCTATGAATTTCTTGGTGAATCACACCAAAGTTACATTTGAGTCTTTGACAGTGCTGAACAAGTTCTTCCAGTGAAAATTCCAAAATTCCAATATTTTCTGTCTATGTGTCTCTGTATCCATTTGGGTCTGCTGTGCTGGAAAAAGAAACTCTTATACAAGGGTGGGGCGGGAAGGAATTTTGTAAGGAAAAAACTCACCAATACTTTTGTTAGGGTTAACCAAATGCATGAAAAAGTTGTAGGCAAGTTTTTGATGTTTCCATATATCTCCCCAGTCAGATTATAGGAAGGAAGATTAAGAACAGCAAATACAAATATTAAAAACATTGTAATAAATAGCATAAAAATAAAAAAATACAAGCCACAGCTGAAGGGAGAATAAAAAATAGAGTCTCTTCAACAATGGAGTCATCTAGACATGTCCCCAGTTCCATGGGAACTCCAGGACCTGAAGACTTTTTGAAATATAAATAGCAATGGGGCCAGTTGTAGGAAAAGGAGTGGCAGAGCCTGAGGTGGAGTCAAAAGAGGACTCAGCCTAGAGTTGCTTTATGGTCACAAATACACTAAGTCCAACCCCTCTTGAATTCCATTAATCCTTTTCTAGCACCAAAATAGTACTAACAGTTAGTTGACTAGATTCCTGTGCATAGGCAAGAACAATAAATCAGTTTAATTGGACTTTGATTTGTGGCCTTGGTCTTTCACACCTAAGACTAGTATAATTTTGGAGGGAAGGATATTATATTAGATGGGCATCATGGAAGTGTATTGCTGTGTATTGTTCAGTCTTTAAAAATGTATTATTGGAAATGATATTTCAATATAATATTATTCCTGTAATTAAAACAGAAAATTAATATATAAATTATTGTGCTAATTAATACTAGTGATTAATTCACTAATATTAACAATATAATTAATACCATTAATATAATCAATAATAATTAATACTATTTTATAATTAATCAGTAATATTATTACATATTATTACAACACAAGCTTTAATTGTCATTAATTTAATAATAATTAATAGGCCCTTTTCTCCAAACAAATAGGTACTCCAAACAAAATCCATTTCCAACAATTATGGCTAGGTTTATTAAATAAATATTAACATAGACTATTGAGAAAAATTAAAACTTAGAAGTTATTAATATAAGACTAGAAACACCATGTAGTTAAGGTGTTTGTAGATGAAGTGACTTTTTTTTCTTTAAAATCTAGTCAGAGATTTATCTTAACTGCAGGAAACAAATTTCATGCTGTAAGAGGGTTAGAAGTTAATTTGAATAGGCTATCCTTTAATAAATTAAAAGATATTGATAAAGAGTCACACAAAACATCTCAAAGAAGTTCTTAGTCTTCATACTAGTCCAGGTTGATTTAGGAGAAGTTATTAAATAGGACTGACAGCAATTAAATACGGTACTAATGTCATGCTTCTGTTTGAGATTAAGATGGAATTTAAATCAGGATTAAAATTCTGCTTAATTAATTCTACTAAATAGCAATCCCGAAAGCAGGATTGCTATTTAGTAGAATAGCTATAGTTAAAATGTCTTTCTTCTTAAGAATCTGCTTTAGATGCAAATATTCCCAATACCATTGTCCATTACAGGTAGTCATCATCTTACTGTATTTTTCAGAGTATAAAATGCACCTTTTCCCTCAAAAAAAGAGGCTGAAAATCTGGGTGTGACTTACTGAATGCGGCATTTTTTTTGCCTCCTGACACTCCGCCCCCTTTGGAAAAATGGCCATGAATATAGGAGGCTTCCATAGTGCTCCTGGGTGCTAGGGAGGGCAGAAACGATGCTCAATTTTGCCCTCCCCCCAGCCCCCAGGAACACCATAAGGCTATGCATGCCCTTTTTTTGACGAAAAACAGGCTGTTTTTTGCTCATTTCTGACCCCACCCCACGCCGCAGGACCACTCTACAAGCCTCCTAAAGACTCTTCAT
>JAPKID020005185.1:0-11264 GCA_026931265.2 Tropidonophis doriae | reverse complement strand
GATGGGCCCCACCCTCTGGAACGACCTTCCCCCTGATATACGTACCACCACTGACCTTCGCCTGTTCCGCCAGAGGTGAAAAACCCATCTTTTCATTCAAGATGGCCCAATCTCCCATTGCCCTGTTTTTAGTTTTAGATTTTAATTGGGGATGTTTTAAGAAATGGTTTTTCATACAGGGGTTAGTATTGTTCAATTTAATTTTAGAGAGGGTTTGTTGTATGTATTTCTGTGTTTTAAATTTTCCTTGTACGCCGCCCCGAGTCCCTTCAGGGAGATGGGTGCGGGTTATAAATTAAATTGAATTGAATTGAATTGAGAAGACAATAAGGCTAATGTGAAATTTATGATGTGAGCCTAGAAATCAAGTTTCATTCTGATCAGTCTTAAATATCAAGGGAGAGAAAATTATTATACTGTGATTAACTTGAAGAAACATTGCCATTCTGAAATGTCAACCTAATTAATTCAATATTCTTTTCATCAGAGGAAGTAGATTAAGTTTCCTGCAACACTAGTTTGCACTGATGTTGCTCTCCCAGGTCTTTATTTTGCTATTATGAGGTACAGGCTTTATATATGACATTATTTTTTTACCTTAGAAATATTTCGAGCATGAATGAATTATGGGATGGGGTTTCCCACTCCTGAAATCTGCTCATAGGCTTCTGTGGATCATATGGGTGCACAGAAAGAGATGGGATTTATTATAATGCCAGATGCTGCTCTGTCCATAGGTAAAACACATTTGAATATATGGTAATTAGATGGATTAATTTTAATATTAACCAGTTTCTTTAACAATGAAATTAGCTTTATTCTGAATGTATTTGATAGTTCAAAAGTATTTTTAATGCAGTATCATAAATTGTCATAGTTGTGGCTATAGATGTTTGCAAAGAGAAATGGAAAAAAATGGATTCCATTATCAGTAGTCATTATAGCTAAATGAAGTTTCTATTTCAGAAGCAATACATCATTGGATAATATTTTTCTTAGGGGGAAAAAGAAATAAGTTATATTCTTTCTCTGCTTTTGCAAATATCTGGTTAGACTCAGAAAGAAATTGTGCTTTTCTAAATACTCTTTTTTGGGGAGGTCAATCTCACCTTTATTATTCATTTATAAACAACTCAAGGTGGTGAGTGTATCTAATAATCTTTCTTCCTCCTATTTTTCCCCCACAACAAGAGCCCTGTGAAGTACGTTGAGCTAAGAAAGAACAACTGGCCCAAAGTCATCCAACCAGCTTTCACGCCTGAGGCAGGACTAAAACTCCATATCTCCTAGCTTCCAGCCAAATGCTTTAACCATTAGAACAAACTGCCTCATTTTTGCCTTTTTTTCATGCAACAGAGCTTTTAATTTGAAAAATTCACGTGAAACAACTTTCTCTTTGAAAATGTATTTGGTAATTTTAATGAAACAAATTAATAAAACTAAGCTGTATTTAAGAAAAACCTATGATCTGTTGTCAAATTAATTAGCATTAAGAGTTAAAATACTCCAAGCATTGATTTTGGTAATCTTAAGCATCAATAGTGGGATTCAAAAAAATTTGCTACTTGTTCTGTGGGTGCGGCTTGGTGGGTGTAGCATAGGCATGGCAGGGGAAGGATACTGTAAAATCTCCATTCCCACCCCACTTCAAGGGAAGGTTACTGCAAAATTTCCTCCCAATCAGCTGGGACTCGGGAGGCAGAGAATAAATAGGGCAAGGCGAGTCAGAGGTGAGATTTACCGGTTCTCTGAACTACTCAAAATTTCCATTACTGGTTCTCCAGAACTGGTCAGAATCTGTTGAATACAACCTCTGTTTTGCACACATACAATATACTAAAGCATTCTTCTGTTTTGATTATATTTATAAGTAGCTGTTCCTGGCCACGCATTGCTGTGGCCCAGTTTGGTTAAATGGCCAATAAATCTGTGTGTAGATCTACACCTGCACACCAAACACGTACACACGACGACTGTATAACCCCCAACATACCTACCCTACTGTATTTCTCTCTCTCTTCCTGTACCTACCTACCTACAGTATTTCTCCCTCTCTCTATCCCTCTACCTACCTACCTAACTACTGTATTTCTCCTTGAATCTTATGGACAGTATTTATGTCATAAAGGATGGCAATACCTGTGGCCCACTGCTCTATCTGTATCCATCTACCTACCTTTTTAATAATTTTTTACATTTCCGTTGTGTGTACCTGGCACAGGTGTGACATCTATACAATCTATATATATATCATTGATGCCGTATTTGTAAGGAACGTTGTGTGAAAATTTGGAAACGATTGGTGCAGTACTTTTGAAGATTACCTGTTTTGAACAAACTCATAGTTACATTTTTATTTATATATATTGTAATTTTAAATGTAAAAGTACTTTTTTTTTGGCAGTCACCTCAGTGTTACTGTAAATGGGGTGCTGCAGAATGGGAGCATGCTCTACCTACCCTGATGCTCCTTGATTTTATTACTGGATTTATAATTGTGTATAAGGCAGGATATGTTGATGCATTGTTTTTCAGTTTTCCTGACCCATGTTTCTGAACAATAATTAAGTATAATAAATTCAAATTCAAATTTATTCAATTTATAGACTGCATCAATAAATAAACAAATAAATATATAAACAAACAAACAACAAAAGTGGAAGGAATAATTAAATAAAAAAAATTAAAGATTGGAATCACAATGACAGTACAGGGCTGTTGCATAGACAACACAGAATGTGAAATTATCCTATCTTAGGATAGCTGAGACAGCAGGAAGTACAAAAAAGCATGTATAGAGAAACAGATAAAAAACTAAAAATATATGCTGATTTTTAGGAGCATATATGAGAAGAATTAGTAGTCAAAGGCACTGTGTCTGCTCATGTTAACCCATTTTTTGTTGTCCTCGGGTCTTGCAGCTCAGTTTTCTGCTTTTTTAAAAAGTATAAAGTAGATTTCTTAATCTAAGATTAACAAGTAAACCCTGCTAAAGCCACAGAAGACCAAGAACCAGTAGTCTAGAGGCAATTGCGGCTGCCTCACATGTAATTCTTCCCGGTTTGAATCCCAGTAAGGGTATGGCTAGCTGATGAGAGCTAAATAGCTCGAAAAGATCTATCCTAGTCTCCCTGATTTATTTATTGATCAGCTCAAAACTGAACACACACACGCATATATATATATGCTGGTCTTGTTGTATTCAGGTGTTTATAATTCTTACATGGGAACAGACCCGAATACAACAAGACCAGCATACCTACACCCGTGAAAATCTATGAATATATGTGTGTGTGTGTGTGTGTGTGTGTGTACACACACACAAACACCATTATCATGTACCTGAATTTTTTTTTATTCAATCCCCAGTCACAAAAATATGCAATGTCAGAGTCTATATCCATCAGGTGAAATTGGACTCTCAGGAATGTCTGTTCTAATTTAATCCATAACTTGTAATATCAATATTTTGTCAAAAATAATAAAGTATCCTTTGAGTATTCAATATTCTTGAGACAAGTTCTGCTCCAGATAGCGACATACAAAGAAAATTGTCGGGTTTTTCGCAACTACTTGGAATTGGTTTGCCACTGTCATCTTCCAAGAGGTTTTCAATTTGCAGTATACCCTATCGCCCTGGAATTTTATGTGATAGCTAGTCTTAAGTGATCTAATTAGCCTTTTTGAAAGCTCAGGGCTGCCACTTCTGCTATTGCAGAACAAATCAACCATCCTGGGCCCAACAGCTGGATTTCCTACATTTGCAGAGCAATTGCAGAAAAACCAGCTGAAGACCCTATTTTATTATTTAATAGTATCAATTGCATTAGCTAACTGATGACCTTGTATGAATGCTGTGGTCTTTTCTTTAAAGTAAATCAATCTTGTATATTTCTGTTTCAATCCCCAGTTTTTTATTTAGAAAGGGTATCATAATTCCTTAGAACTTTTTCCACTTTGGTGCATAAACTATTCCTCTCAGTACGTTTATTAATATTTGAGCCTTTAACATGTCACAATATTTTTTCTTGGCGGACAAAACTATTCAAAATAAGGTTTTAAAACAATTTAGACAAGATTTCTGGGAGGAGCAAGGATTCTTGCAATGCCTCATTAGAGGATTTGCAAAAATATTTCTTCTTTAAAAAATTAATCACGAATACTTAATGGTCTGAGAAATATTAAAATATTGGTGTAAGAAAGAAAGTGTTGGTTTGAATCTAATTCAAATATTATTTGTATTCACTTCCTGTTATGTTTAGGTAGACAATGTTACTAGCCCAGATAAATCGGGATTCTCAGGGAATGACAGAGTTCTCTGGAGGAGGGATGGAAGCTCAGCATGTCACTCTCTGTTTAACAGAAGCTGTAGCTGTACAAGGTAAGTTTTTTGAGTAAATATCCTTTCCAACAAGCCCAAATATATTTGAACTTAAAAATAAAACACATTGGTACTTTAGGTTTTAAAATGCTGCACAAAATTCACTCAGAATTTATCCCAAAGTTAAAATGTCTTAGTAATTCATGCAGTAGAGGTGTAGTAAGTGCTGCAAATGCTAATACCAGTTGTTTTTATTGTTGTAGATGGAGACAACTTGGACAATATGGAAGGAGTGAGCTTACAGGCAGTTACTCTTTCTGATGGATCCACTGCCTACATACAACACAACTCAAAAGGTATATCTAGAAGACCATTATTACAATTTATTTAATAAAAATAATCTCAGAAATTTATTCTTTCATCCTGTGATCAGTATACAAAGTTATTGTATTTGTTATGAATATTAATAGAAGCTCGGCTGAAACAATTAGGGCTATATTCATTAATTCAGAATCAGCAGATTCTCTGTGTATGTTCAGAATTAGAGAATATCTGGCTGATTGGCTAACTGTCTCACAAGCAAGTGACTCTGGTCAGCATACAAGACTTAAACAAAACTAAAATAATAAACATCTAAAATCATTATCATTAACACATTTTAAAAACATTAAAAACTAGGAATAATAAACACAGGATGTTAATAGTCAAGGAGCCATCTCACTAGTTTACATGATCTTGGGTCTCCAGGCCTGCTTCAATAACCATATCTTTGGAGGCTTAGAACAAAAAGTGTTCTTTTTTTAGTCATTTTATTTAAAGATTGAACTTTTTGTATTTTATTTAAAAATAACATAGTTTAAAATATAACATTGGGGTCAATTCTAAAAAAAATAGGTGCAATTACATTTCTTTGAAATCCAGATCGGTCTACATATATGTGAACAGCATCCCAAAGTTTATTCTGAAAAAAAAATTGAATTGCTTGTTTGGTTGAGAAAAGGGAAAAGTAAATTAAAAAAATAAGCATCCTTTGATTTTCACACACATATACCTTGTACGTACACACTCATTCCCCTAGTTGTTTTTTTGAGTAAAAGAATGATGAAGTCAAAATAGAATTAACATTAATGAAAGTAGATCTTTTTTCTTGGCTATATTATGAGCACCAATCCAAAATCAGCAGAATATATGAATGCTATTACCCCAGGATGTCTTCCAGTCCATATGATCTCTTTCTTAATAATCTCTCTGGGAAAGTGAGAGGACAGTCATATTAATTCAGCTTCTCAGCCTCCCAACAGGTAATACTTCCAGACATTTTCTGTATAGAGTAATTCCAGTGCAGCAAGAAAGATGACATATATAAAATCCAGATGTTGGATGCTGAGTTTGGAGAATGACCTATGGAAAATATTTCTGCATGTTGAAAATGCATTCCATGGTTAAATTTGCAGTGTAGCCTGTTTTTTTGCAGCTTGCTCTTCTTGATGGAGATGATTGACTATTCATTGTTCAATATACTTCTATTTCAGATGGCAAATTAATGGATGGCCAGGTGATACAGCTAGAAGATGGCTCAGCTGCCTATGTCCAACATGTTCCCATGTCTAAAAGTAGTAAGTATATTTAATTATACAAATTTCAGTCTATTGACTTCATGATAAAATTAATTATACTTTGTTATTTTAGTACTGCATAAAATATAATTGTTTGAATTTTGAAGTTCGTTAATATATTTTCTAGCGCAAGTTAAAATATTAAAATAAGACTTGAATATTTATAATGATAGGATATTGCATCTTTGAAATGATGTTTTTCCTTTTTTGATGTAGGAGACAGTCTTCATTTAGAAGATGGGCAGGCCGTTCAGCTTGAAGATGGAACAACAGCCTTTATACATCACGCTTCAAAAGGTAAAGTATACGTCAATATATTATTGACTTTCCAGTAAGGTTATCTCAATTTCTCTTCAATTTATGAAATATATTATTCAAGATTTGTCCTACATCTGTACATTTCTTTTCAGAAACACCCAAAAGTTAGTATATATTTTCACTTGGGGAAAGTATTTTTCAATTATTGTCTTTGTGGCTTTCAGTCTTATTTCTCATATTTCCAGAGAGAGCATATGGGATTATAGAATGACATCAAACAAAATCATCTGAGCTATTTCTTTCAACAGACAAGTAACATTGATGATATTTTGTTGATGGAAAATACAAAACTATACATTTATTACTCATCACATAAACAATGTATATATTCTAAACTATTGCAAATAACTAGTGTATATACAATAAAACAAGAAATTTACTTTGTTTTCTGAAATCTTTAGAATTCAATAATAATCCATTTTTACTGCATGTTTAAAAAAACAATTAAAACATTCTATAATTGTATGTACAACTCAGTTTATTCTATAGGTCTATACAATGATCTGGATTCAAAGGTGGGAAGCAATTCAGAACACATTTATTTACCAATTGATCATTCCTTGAGGGTGGATTTTATTTAATGAAGTGAGACAAATGCACCCATGGACATTCAAAATACTTTTTCTGCTAATCCATATGGCTTCATGGTTATGTTCTTAAATTTATCCTGAGATTGAAACATAAAAAGGTTTTTTACTAATGTACAAAATTACTGAGGCATAAATATGTATAGTGATAATAAGATTTAGCCCTCTAAATGCTGGATATTAACGGCTAAACCTTCTATGGATAAATTCCTACACATATTCTTGTTTTAAATGTCAGTTGATGTACTGTATACTTCATTTTAACAATGACCTTAAAATGTCCTACTTTTAAGAAATATCCCAGACCTCTAGGATTTTATTCATAGGTGATTTAACCATTGGAAACTTAAGACAGGTGAATTTGTGGGACCGTGCAGATTTTAGGTTACTTGCCTGTCCGGCTAGCTAAAGATATTATGGGCTATCTATAGAAGCTGCTGGATTTATCTTGGGAATTGGTAGATCAAATGATATTTAAACATTGTATTCATAGTCCGTTCCATAATGAATGACAGAATTCAAAATAGGATGGCATTCTTAATTATGCCCTTCCTTTTATGATAGATAGATGATCTATTGTCTTAATATTCATCTTTTAATAATTTATCAGACAGTTACGACCAGAGTGCCCTGCAAGCAGTACAACTAGAAGATGGGACCACTGCTTACATTCACCATACAGTACAAGTGCCACAATCGGACACCATATTAGCTATTCAGGCAGATGGCACAGTGGCAGGTCTTCACACAGGAGATGCTACTATTGACCCAGATACCATAACTGCTCTCGAACAATATGCAGCCAAGGTACTTTGCTGTACAACTACATATAGTTTATATTGGTGAACATGATAAAATCAAAGTGAATTATATTGCAATTAAAATATGATGTAACAGATAGGGGAGTAGCCAGTAGTCAGGCTCATATATACTTGTTTATGGTTTAGCATGTTGTGTGAATTCATAATTGTGGCTTATTCTATAAAACATTTTTAAGGAAATCCTGCGCAGTATGTGAATCCTGTTATTTATTGGCTGTACTTAAATATATAATAGAATTGATATTCAGAAAGAGTTTGAATGGAGGTTGGTAACAGTAAAAAAGACTGGAGAGGAGTACAACAAACCATTAGAAGTACAATGAAAGAAATGCAGACATAATGAATATGCCAGATACTAAATAATTAATAGAAATATAGCATTTCTGGTTTTTATAATTTATATTTGGAGCAAAAAATATCTTATGAAAATAATTTTTATCACAAATCATTCACCTGCAAGGAAAATTAATAATAGCACTAGCACTTAAGGCTTAGATATTGCTTCACAGTATTTCACAACCCTCTCTAAGTTGTTTACAGAGTCATCATATTGCCCCCAATAATCTAGGTCCTCATTTTACTGACCTTGGAAAGAAGGAAGGCTGAGTCAACCTTGAGCCAGTGAGAATTGAACTGCCAAACTACAGGCAATCAGCAGAAGTAGGCTGCAGTACTGCATTCTAAGCACTGTGCCACCACACCTCATAACATATCTTAATGTCAGTCAATCAGTTCTATAATATATTTCCTTCGAGATAAGAATGTTAAAATAATTACATTTTTAAAGAAGATTTTAATAACAAATAACAATAGTTTAGGAATTTCAACTGTGGTGTGCTAGAATTTGTTTTTCCTCTGAGGCAGAATTATCCTCATTAGGAATTCCTACTCCTGTAAGAAAATATGCATTGGCTCCTAAAATGTTATTCTGGAAAATTATGGAATACTTAGACAAATATAATGAAAAATAGACAAAAATTGTATCTTCTGTTTTTCCAAACAAACCTTCCACTTGAGGAAAGACTCTACTATAAGCAGAAGGAATATGTCTGCATTCAAACTAATATTAAGAAATTTCGTTTGCATAGATATACAATGTTTCCCTGAAAATAAGACAGGGTCTTATTTTCCTTCGACCTCTGAAATAAGTGCTTGGCCTTATTTTGGGGGAGTCTTATTATTTTTGAGATGCAAGAGGCAGCAAACGTGGTCATCTCATGGCTGCTGCTATGTTGCAATACCTTTGGGGTTTATTTTTGGAGGACGGCTAATTTTAGCACATGTGCTCAAAAGCCCAATTGGGCTTAGTATCAGGGTAGGTCTTATTTTGAGGGAAACTTGGTAGTATAATTAATTTTAGCACCTTAGATTGTAGTTTTGTACACTGTAGTGAACAATGAAGCACTATCTACTCTGCAACCCCTAAATCAATTTTGTTTGGATGTCCTAATTGTTATTTAAAACAACCATGGGAAATAATTAATTAAGTAGAAACTTAATTTATTGTGTAAGACTATTTGATTAGGTTGATGAAGAGTTCATAGTGAATAAAATTTTGTGAAAGTGAACAAGCACGAAGCAGATTTTAAGTTATTCTTTTTTATTTGTAGGTATCTATTGATGGAAGTGACAGCGTTAGTAGCACTGGGATGATAGGTGACAGTGAACAAGATAAAAAAATGCAGGTATATAATAATCTAATTTGTCCTCTGTTTTTTTTAAAAAACTAGAATAAAAATAAATCCATAGTTTTGTTCGCTAAGGGACTTGCTCAGTATAAAAAAAAATTAACATGAATATTCTATTCTTGACCATACAAAGAAATGTGTTACATAAAGTATAGAATGTGCAGAATGCCTTTCCATATACTGTTAAATTATATTGTCCATTCACTGCTGAAAAGGTTTGAGATGGATATAAATAAATTTATCCAAGGATAATCCCTCCTCTCTATTGCAAGATGAAAAAGACTACAAGTGGGCTTTCCCAGAGCATTGCAGTTTTATATATGTATTATATGAGAGAACTGTACATTTCATGGGTATGGAATTCTCTCATTTCAAAATTGTACATTGCAATTTGATAAAATATCCAAATTGTATCAAACTATTTTACATATAAAAGACTTTCTTATTATATACAATTTTATTAACATAAATAAATTTTAGTTTAAAAAGCACCATGCAGTTTTGATAAACTGTCTGAATTTTTTCTTTGTAAGACTTCTGTCAAAATAAATCAGACTAGTCCAAAATAGCATTTATTTGCAATTCACTTTGAGGGCTGGGTAGAGTTTTAGACTAGCTTTAGATACATATAGGTGTGTGTTGAAAAAGCTTTTTCTTGAAACAATGCACTTTTAATGAATTGCCAATAGATGCTATATGAGGGCCCTGTATTTTCCAAAACACATTCTCCCCTTCAAAACTATTGCTACAGATTCCTGTTTATTTGTTCTTCGTACTGTCTGATTGCAATGCGCTTTTATGTAATTTTTTTTTTAAATTAAATTAATGATTAAGAAATCTTTAGGAAAATGCTAGTATTTAGGTGCCAAAAGATGTAGGAAGCATTTTTATTTGTATCATTTTAAAGAACTCTTGTTTTCTAATGCAGGTCCTTTTCTAGAATTTAGATATGACTGAAATGTTAATATTGTCATTTCTTCCCATTTAGATTGTCTTGCAGAGCCATGGCACAAGAGTAACAACTAAGTCCCAGTCAACTGGAGATAAGGCTTTTCGCTGTGACTATGATGGCTGTGGAAAATTGTACACTACTGCTCATCACCTTAAGGTTATTGTTGAAAAACTCTTCAAACCTTCCACTTGTTCTTTGCAATTAACTCTGAAAATGATAGAAATGCAGTCAGCATCTGACAGATGATAGTTCAAATTTTGCCTCTTTTTACAGGGATGCTACATATATTTTTATAATTCTAACTGTACTTCTAAATGCTTAGTCATAAGCACTTAATAAATAAAGCTACTAATTGCTAACATCAGTTTAATTTCCTAGCTGCTATGAAGAATGGGCTACAGTTCAAATAGAAAATATTAAATGTGTATTATATTTTAATATAATGTTATAATATATATATTATAACACACATGTATGCACGCGCACATGCACATACACACACTAACAAGTATTAAGCCTAACATTTTGTATAAGAATTGTTTGAAAATGATAAAAACATTGTGACTTTCCTATTTTGGGAAGTTTTTGACTGAGTCAGGCAATCTTATCATAGAATTCCTCTAATTCTCTAACAGAAGGTCTTTTGTCAATTTAGATAAATGATGGAACTCTGCTTCTATGCTTTTAACTTTCCTTTCAAAAGTTTTAACTACCGGTAGGTGTTAAAAGTATTGCTATAAGAATGACAATAGTTTTTGCAAACTATTAAATACCGTATTTTCCGGCGTATAAGACGACTTTTGAAACCCAAAAAGGTCAACCAAAAATCAGGGGTCGTCTTATACGCCGAGTATACGCGCCCCGAGCTTCTCCGCACTGTTTATGATTGCCGGCCGGGAAGCTCAGGGCAAGGCAGGCATCCTGCAGGGGGGAACTTTTAATGAAGGGCATTTTTCGAACA